>PVKB01004782.1:0-67366 GCA_004027205.1 Ctenodactylus gundi
AGGAGGAGGCTGCTAAATGCCACAATGAGGACTGGCCTGCCCCTGCCCTGCAAATGTGTTTATGGTAGATAAAACTGACACTGATTCTACAAATCCGGTGTCGGAGCGTTTAAAGCTGTCTGAGAACAGACGACTGAGCTTCAGGAACAACTAAAAACGCTTTTGAAGCCCCCTGAAAAGCCCCCAGAAGCTCCTTCGACGCCATCGCGACCGAGGGTCCCTTGGTGGCTTTGATACTCGAGACCTCTCCTCCTCAGTCCTTCATCCTAGGATATTGTCAGAAGGTTTTTGTCCCCGTCGCAGGCAGGAATTCAGAAGGCCGTAGGACAGGGAGAGGATGGTCAGAGTTTTCATCTGCAGGGCCCGGTATTTGAGGAAACCGATGCACAGGGTAATGTAGTGCGATCACATCGCCCTGTGGTGTTTAAACAGATAAAAGAGCTAAAGGCTGCTTGAGCTCAATATGGGCGACGGCTCCTTTTACATTATGTGTGTTAGAAGACTTAGCTACAGATGCTGTCCCTTCCGGAGACTGGAAACATCTCACCGTGGCTTGCCTTTCCGGAGGAGACGATTTTCCTGTGGAAAACTGCTTTTGCTGAACAGTGTCAGAAAACTGCTCAAGTGAATGCTGTAGCCAATAATGCGGGGGTTAATTATGCCATGCTGGCAGGAGAAGGCCAATATGAAGAGATTCCAAATCAAATTTGTATGATCCAGGTGTTTATGCTCAAATGAATGCTTCTGCAAAAAGAGCTTGGGCAGCACTGGCATCTAAAGGTTCTCTTCATTGTGACATTTCTGAAATTAGGCAGGGGCCTGAGGAACCTTTCCAGGAGTTTGTAGCCTTTTGCAAGCCTCTGGAAAAGTTTTTGGGGATTCTGAAGTCGGAATGCTTCTGGTTAAGCAATTGGCTTATGAATATGCCAGCGCTGCGTGTCAAGCGGCTATCCGCCCGTTTAAAAAACGGGGGACCCTATCTGACTACATTAAGCTTCGTGCTGACATTGGGCCATCTTACACTCAGGGTCTGGCAGTGGCAGCAGCCCTTCAGGGAAAAACAGTGAAAGAAATTCTGTTTCAACAGCAAACAAAGCCTCAGGGAGTAACTGGCCCTCCTGGTGGTAGTTATGGGTGTGGCTAGATGAGTCATCAAGTCAAATCTTTTTTTCTGCCCATTTTATTGATATGTATAAGTGCAAAATTTAAGGTTTACCATGAACTTGAGCATTTTACGTATCTTGTCAAGGTGACAAGGACTTTCCCGCTCTCCGTTTGTCCTCCCCCACCCAACTCCCCCTACCTCCCCACCCTGCCCGCCTGTTTCACTTTGTTTGATCAGGTTAAATCTTGTCCTCATAAATTTTTTGGTAAGCCTCTTCAGCTGCCAGAACAGCCTGGACTGTGCCCTCGCTGTGAGAGAGGTAAACGGGGGCTTATGAGTGTAAATCAAAACGGGACCATTTGGGTAATCCTCTTCCTCGGGGAAAAGGGGGAGGGCCCGCCCCAGGCCCAGAAGCAGCAAAGTCCTGAGCGGAGCAGTGATGTTTTGTTTGCGGAAGATGAGGAGGGACATTCTGGGCATTTTTGACCCTAGATAGTTCCTGGATTGCCTGTTAATTTATGGGGAAGAGACATTATGCAATGTATGGGAGTCTATCTCTGTTCCCCCAGTGATGTTGTTAGCCAACACATGATGGATCAAGGATATTTACCTGCTCAGGGATTAGGAAAATTTGGACAAGGAGTAAGAGAACCCATACTAGTGCCCAGCAATCATTTACAACGGGGGGGAGGGGGGGAGGGGTGGGGGGGGGCGTCGGGTATTTTCCCTGAGGGCTGCTGAAATGCTTGTACCCCGCGCAGACAGAATCACTTGGAAAAGTGATGCCTCTGTATGGGTTAATCACTGTCCCTTAACAACTGAAAGGTGACAGCTGCTGAACAGCTAGTGCAGGAGCAATTATGCTGTGGTCACATAGAGCCTTCTAATTCTCTTTGAAATTCACCCATTTTTGTAATAAAATGTCTGGTAAATGGAGGGTGCTTCAGGATTTGAGGGAAGTTAATAGAACTATGGAAATTATGGGAACACTGCAGCCTGGGCTGTCCTTTCCCACAGCTATACCTGCAGATAATTATAAAATAGTAATAGATCTGGAAGATTGTTTTTATACAATTCCCTTACATAAGAATGTTTGTAAACGACTTGCCTTTAGCGTTCCTTCCATAAATGATCAACAACCAGTGAAAAGTTATCAGTGGAGAGTTTTACCCCACGGTATGGTAAATAGCCCTACACTATGCCAAAAGTTCGTAGCTTCAGCTACGGAGCCTGTTTGAAATTGTTATCCCCATATTACAGTTATTCACTATATGGATGATATTTTATTGGCTTCTAAATCGGAGCCCGATTTGTTTCAAGTTTATGGTGCACTGCAAGACTCTTTATCCAGATGTGGCCTTATTGTAGCCCAAGAAAAAAAATTCAGCGTTGTTCACCTTATCAATATTTAGGGTATCTCCTCTGTCCCAAGACAATGAAGTCTCAAAAGATACAGTTGCGTATGGATAATTTTAAAACTTTAAATGATTTTCAAAAATTATTAGGAGACATTAGTTGGCTGTGTCCTTATTTAAAATTAACCACGAGTGATCTTAAGCCTTTGTTTACTCTCCTTCAAGGATCTGTCTAACTGCTGAGGCACGACAGGCTCTAGCAGAGGGAGAACTAGCTACTGTGCAACAAACCATTACCTGTATTAATTATTCCAGACCATGGGGTGTTTGTGTTTTACCCACTACATATACATCTACATCGGTTACCTGGCAAAATAAGCCATTGATGTGGATACACTTGTCAACTTCTCCTGCAAAGAAGCATAACTCCTTACTATGAGGCTGTAGCAATGAGAGTACAGAAATCTAGATTAGAGTCCCGAAAATATTTTGGATATGATCCTCATTATTTTATTGTGCCTTATTCTCAAGAACAGATTGATTGGTTAATGCAGACCATTGGTATTTGGCCAATAGCCTTTGCCTGATATCATGGAAGTATTGATAATCATTATCTTAAAGATAAATTACTACAATTTGCCCCAACGCAGACCCATTTCCTATTAATATAAGACAAAAGCCCATTGAGAACACCCTGTTGGTATTTGTGGATGGCTCTTCTAATGGAAAGGCTTTTGTTGTTAATAACAAGGAAACCATTATAAATCGTTTCCCTGCTTCAGCTCAAATGATTGAATTAAAAGCAATTGCTGCTGTATTTTCTGCCCTGTGTGATCAAAGCTTTAATCTATATACTGATAGTCAGTATATTGCTCGTGCCCTTCCGTTGCTACACAACAAACTACACAACAATTAACTGCTACTAACACCCATGTTGTACAGTTAGTTTTAGAAATCCGGCTCTGGATGAGACGACGACGACTGCCTTATCACACAGGACACATTAGAGCTCATTCTCAGTTGCCAGGACCCGTGGCTGAAGGCAGTGCTCGTGCTCATGCACTGACTCTTGTCGTTGCGGTAACACTTTGTCTAGAAAACCTTGCACAACAGTCAGATGCCACTCATCGCCAGAACAGTAAATGCCTAGGACATCACTTCAAAACTACTCGAGAAGCAGCTCATCCAACTGTTAAACGCATGCCCAAAGTTTCTAACTGTGCCTCATTTGGGGGGTACCCTCGTGAACTCGTTCCTAATCAGCTTTGGCAAATGGACGTAACACGTATTTCTGAATTTGGTCATTTAACACATGTGCATGTTAGCATAGACACGTTTTCGGGATTTCCTTTTGCATCTGCAGCTGCTGCGTGTGGAGCAACTGGACCTCTGAACTATTTCTGGTGGAAACGCAAACTTGAACAGCCACTTAAAAAACCAGCCTGGCACTTTCTTAGACAGTAGAGCTTGGGATCCCACAGGCACACTTACAGATATTTACAAAAGTTATACACACGTAAACACAGAGGCTTGATCACAGATGTTATTGGAGATTTATTCATTATAGCTAAAACTAGAAACTATGTAACTGTCTGTGAATAGGCAAAGCTACATGCAGAAGGTACTTGGTGCATTAATAGAATACTATTCTCTACTAGCAAGTAACATGAATGTCAGGACAGTCATAAAAGGCACCTCAGTAACTACCTATTTTATGATCCCACTTTCATACAATTCCTGAAAAGGCAAAACCGAGGAAATCATGTTGGCTGTTGTGGGGGTGGGGAGGGGAGGGAGGGGATTGAAGAGCTTTTAGGGTGATGGGAATTTTTCATCCCAATGGTGGTCATTTCAGGACTCCTCCCCACCCCTGTGCCAACAGGCGTTCTGTTAACGCTGGAAATTTTTGTGGTACGTGAGTTGTTGCCATGGTGTTGATTAAGAAAGGTCCATTTTAATGTGGCTGAAATAATTAACTTTTCCCAAAATAAGTGTCCTCCTTTCGACATCTCCCCAGCGTGGACTCTGGGGTCAGACACTTGGCGGATCCTGGATGGTGCGTGTCTTACCTGTGTGATAGGCCTCTGCCAGGATTCCTTGTGCCCTGATCATGAACCTCACAGGCCCCTTATCCCCGGGGCACGCAGGGGAGTTGCCCCCCACCCCAGCCCCATACCCAGTGGAGCCATACACCTGGTTCTGACGTCATTTTTCATTCCATTGTCAAGGATGGAACAACCAGAGTTCTTTCCCGGAGATGCGATGCTCTAGACACAGAACAGAGAAGAGAATGTGCATCACGCGTGGGAAAACAAGGTAAGAGGTCATCCGTGTGCATGCTGGCGGATGCCTGCGACGGCCCTGGAGGGCAGACAAGGTAAGCCCACAGCTTTGCTTGGCTAAAGTTCTGAGAGGTCGCAGGGAAGTCAAGGTGTGTCCCCGTCCTCTTTCATTTTGAATCCTGGGAGAATATTATTTCTCCTAACGCGACATGATGTCGTACAAATCAAACCACGAATTTCCCGGCTGCACACGTGGACACATACCCTGACCCGGGAAGTCTTTCCCCCAAATGTTCCCCCCGGAGCCAGAGGCACAGGTGACCGTCCGTCAGTCCTCCTACTGTGCTTTTCACCTGCACGCACGGCAGTTGTTTCCTAAGTCACCTTGTCCCTGGTACCGTTCTAACTCAGACAAACTCAAATGGAAACCAATTCAATAACTCATTTGTCCGCAATTGTGTTTTTCCCGAGGGTGATTTCTAAGAGGAAATGTACTAGAGGGATGGCGTCTAAAAATTGCAATTAGGGCATGAGTTGAAGATGATTCTGAGCCACCGTGTTCAGGAAGAGTTTAGGGTATTGTCAGGAAGATACAGGCAAGGAAAAATATTCTGGAGACCGTTTTCTCAGCTGTCTCAAGGCTTCTCAGGGCGATGCCAAGCTGGGGGAGAGGGCTGGTGGTTAACTTGAGAAATTGCTGTGGATGGGCCGGTTGCAGGAGCTGCAGAGCCCAGAGTGTTTTGCCCATTACAAAGATTGTTTTTGTTTCCAGCCCCGGGAAAGTGTGGGCTAAGCAAAAACGGGGTACTTGCCCCAACGTGCGAAATTGTGCTTCAGTACCGAAATGAGAGAAAGGAGAGAGGTAGGGTGCATAGCCATCGGCTGAGGATTTGGAAGTAGGGCAGTGGGGGAGCCTCCTCCTCAGGCGTCCATGGCAGCGTCAGATGGGGGATTTCTTTGAGTGTTTTGTGCTGTGGGAAAAAAATAAATGTGTCTGAGATTAACAACAGCAGAACTGGCCAAACAGGAAATGCGTGGCTGGAAGAACTTCGATAAAAAAGCAGCAGCCCTTGATATATATTAACATGATATATTACATCACATTATGTGTTTCCATACAGAGGTAGCATATGTGTATCTCTTCCTTAGATTTTTTTTCTATTTGTCTGGATATTAATAATACATCAAGGTAGTCACTATAATCCTCAATCATACTTTAGTAACTCCCTCCGCACCCTGTATTTGTGATACTATAAGGCCAGTGCGGAATTGTCACACACGGTTTCAGTGTATTTTGAAATGCCGTTTTCCACATGTTACCTCCACAATTTGATCCCCTGGTTTCTTTGGGTTTAATATTAGCTCAATAAATACAGCTATGGTTAATACAGTTTAACTGCTAGTCCGGAGTGATGGTTTACGCTCGTAATCCCAGTATTCTGGGAGGCTGAGGCAGGAGGACTAGTGGTGTGAGGCCGTTCCCAAAAGACTGAGGGTTGAGGCGGGCTCTCTAAAGTCACGTGGCCTTTTCAGAGTCATCACTTCCTTCCAAGTCGCCCGTCTCGTCTTTGCTTGTGGAGTTTGAATCAACTTGTCCATCTCCACAAAACAAGTCCTTTGGGATTTTGGTTCAGACTCTTTTTTGGTTTATGAGAGTTGATGTGGTCAACCAACCTGGAAAAATCTCAACCACTATTCCTCTAATACTGCTTCAGTCTCTGCTCCATTTCGGTGGAACCCAGTTACACGCCTTCTTCTTGACTATGTTTCCAGCGTCCTCTTGCCTTCTGTATACTTTGTAAATGGATTTTTGTTGTGTGTGCTTTTGGGTAGTTTCTGTTGTGTGTGCCAGTGCACTCATCTCTAATTAAGAAATGTGTGATTTGTTGTTATAAGTTATTATTTGTCATCCGGCATTCTTTTTCTCCCCCTATCCTCAAGTATGTAGTTTGCATTTCTGGAAGTTCAGCTTGTAACTTTGGTAAATATTCCCCTCTATGTCTGCAGCTATTTTGTGCAACGTGTCTTCCAGGTTCAGGAATGCATGTAAGGACACTGTAACTGAAATTTATGATTTCATGTGACATCAGTGTTCTGCCTCATCTTTGTTGACTGCCTGTGCACTTGTAATAGGTCAAACTTGTGTGCATCTTTGCAAGCCTAGAAATGACAGGATGACGATCTCATATACATTTTAGCACACTAAATTTAAAAAGAAACATTGTAAGCAAAAATTTCCGGCTTCGCTGGATGCAGTTGTTACCAGAAAATTATTTGTTGATTTTTGTTCTTTTCCAAGTGATTTCTCAAGGGGGATCGGTATTGAATTTAATTAAGGGCTTGTTTTTCCCCATTAATGAGAACAAATCCTTTGGAGAGTCTAAGTAGTTATGGCAGAAGCACTCCAGGATGACCCCAACAGTTGACAACCGGCATGTACGCCTTTCCTTGCCTGTGTAGACAGAGGGTGAGACTCGTTTCTGTCTCACACACACGGTGGCAAGGTGACTGGACACCAGGACAATAGCCGTGTCATGTTACAAAGCAAAGGTGAAGGAATTTCCGATGCAATTAAAAAGTATAATCAGTTGGCGTTAAGTTAATCAAAGGGAGATTAGTGCTTTCCCCCCTCATTTTATTGATACATAAAAGTGCAGAATTTATGGTTTACAATGAAGTTGAGCATTTTGTGCATATACGTATCTTGTCAAGGTTATAAAGACTGTCCAGCTCTCCTTTTGTTCCTCCCCCTACCCACCCCTCCCTCCCTCCCTGCCTTACCTCCCTGGTTCGCTTTATTTTTCATTTTAAGTTTCCTAAGAGTTGTGCTCTGGGTCTCTCATATCAGAGAGACCATTCGATGTTTCACCTTCTGCCTCTGACTCACTGCACTAAGCATGATGTTCTCAAGTTTCTTCTATTTGCCTATAAAAGCCTTCACGCTGTTGGACTTTATAGATGCGTAGTATTCTATTGTGTATAAATACCACAGTTTGTGTATCCATTGGTCTGTTGATGGGTAATTTGGTGACTTCCGTATTTTAGCTGTTGTTAGTTGTGCTGCCACGAACATGGGTGTACATATATCTCTGTTGTGTGTTGTTTTGGATGTATTCCCAGAAGGGGTGTTGCTGGATAGAAGGGGATATTTATTTCTAGTCTTTTGAGAGCTCTCCATACTGCTTTCCAGAGTGGTTGTACAAATTTACACTCCCACCAGCAGTGCAGGAAGGTTCCTTTCTCCCCACAGCCTCGCCAGCACTGATTGCTATTTGAATTGTTTATATTGGCCATTCTCTCTGGAGTGAGATGGTATCTTAGCATTGTTTCAGTTTGCATCACTCTTATGGCTAGAGATGTTGAACATCTTTTCATGTATCTCTTGGCCGCTTCTACTTCGTGAATGGACTGCCTCTTCATTTCATGGCCCACTTTTCAGTAGGATCCTTTATTTTGGTAGGCGTGCTTTTCTTCAGCTCCCTGTATATTCTGGTTATGAGCTTCCTAGCTGAGATGTTGGTGGTGATTATTTTTTCTCAGTCTGTTGGTTTTCTTTTTACATTGTTGATAGTTTCCTTTGGTGTGCAGAAACTTTTAAATTTGATATGATCCAATTTGTCAATAATGGGGTTAATTTCTTTTGCTCTTGGTGTCTTGTCAAGAAAGTCTTTACCTACCCTTGTGTCTTTTAGATATTTGCCTAATTTATCTTCTAGGAGGTTCAGTGTTTCACTTTTAATATCTAGACCATGGATCCTGCAGTATTTTTCAAATTTCTATTAAAACTGCATGGAAATCTTTCCATTAGAAAGAAAAGAAACAGGATCCTTTATTTTGTAGGCTTCCTTTTCTTCAGCTCCCTGTATATTCTAGTTATGAGCTTCCTAGCTGAGATGTTGGTGGTGAATATTTTTTCCCCAGTCTGTTGGATCTCTTTTGACAATGTTGATAGTTTCCTTTGCTGTGTAGAAACTTTTTAATGTGACAAGATCCCATTTGTTAATAATGGGGATAATTTCTTTTGCTCTTGGTGTCTTCTCAAGAAAGTCTTTGCCCACCCCTATGTCTTTTAGAAATTTGCCTACTTTGTCTTCCAGAAGGTTTAGTGTTTCATTTTTGATGTCTAGGTCTTTGATCCACTTTGCTTTGATTTTGGTGCATGGTGACAGGTGTGTACCTAGATTCATTCTTCTGCTTGTGGATGTCTAGTTTTCCCAGCACCATTTGTTAAACAGGCTGTCCTTTTTCCATTGTATGCATTTGGCCCCTTTGTTGGAGATTAAGTATTTGAGGGTATTTGGGTTTGTCTCTGCATCTTCAGTTCTGTTCCACTGGTCTAGCTGTCTATTTTTGTGCCAGTACCAAATTGTTTTTACAACTGTGGCTTTATAGTATAGCCTGATGTCCGGAACTGTAATGCCTCCTGCTTTGGTCTTGTTGCTCAGGATTGCTTTAGCTATTCTTGGTCTTTTTTGGTTCCATATGAATTTAAGAATTGTTTCAAGTTCCTTGAAGAAACTTGTAGGTATTTTGATAGGAATTGCATTGAATCTATATATCAGTTTCGGTCGTATATTCATTTTGACTATATTTATTTTGCCTATCCAAGAGCAGGGGATGCCTTTCCATTTTCTAGTGTCTCCTATAACTTTTTTCTTCAATCTGATGTAGTTTTCTTCGTATAGGTCTTTCACCTCCTTGGTTAGGTGTACACCTAGGTATTAATTTTTTGCTGAGCTATTGAGAATGGAATTGTTTTTCTGAGTTCTTCTTCAACAAGTTCATTGTTAGTGTAGAGACAAGCTGTTGATATTTTAGTGTTAGTTTTGTAGCCTGTGACTTGGCTAAGTTTATTTATTATTTCCAGAAGTATCATAGCGGAGGTTTTAGGGTCTTCCATGTAGATAATCACATCATCTGCAGATGAGGAAAGGGAGATTATTTGACTTGGTCCTGAGATACCCAGGGGAGCCCTTCGAAAGAGTCTTGAGGTCGCCCGCGCTCCTGAGCTCGTTGTTTCTCTGTTGTTGGATTTGGAGAAGATGCAGCCATTGGTCATCATCAAAAATGAAACACTAAACCTTCTGGAAGACAAAGTAGGCAAATTTCTAATGATAGAGCAATGGTTTCTGCGAACGGCTCGAGAGACAGGGGAGAAGGCTTGTTCCTGCTTGTGCTGTCAGAGGGACCCCAGACTGGCCAGAATTTGCATCAGGAGACTCCAGAGGGGAGGATCCCGAATCAACAAACACAATGGGAAGAAATGGGCGCTGTGCGACCCTCTGTGCCTGGTGCCAGGACACACACTGGCTGGACAGCAGCACAACAGGGGAGTTTCCCGGGCGGTTGGTGGGTCAGAACGACTCCTGATCTGAGGCTGTTCCCCGGCTCCCTTCAGGGAGTCCTGGACTGCTGTCGGAGGGTCCTTCCCTCTGTGCACTCAGCAGTCCTGGCTGAGCCAGTATCCAGGGATACTGGTTGTTGCGTCACCCCCAGCCAAATGTGGAAACCCCTGTCAAGGGTGCCCGCTGCTCTGTCCTTGATGACTGAGATGCTCAGCAGAAACTCTGTCTGTGGAAAGAAATGTACGATACTGCAGAATTCTCGGCCTTAGCATTTTGGGGCAAGCAAGGAAGAAGGAAAGGTAGTAGTGGGAGAGCATGTGTGTCCTGTGTGTTCTGAGTCACTGAGCTGCACCTCTGGCTTCCCCCACAAGGGGCCACTAGCACCACCTCCATCATGACAACCAAAGCTGTCCTCGGGCACTGCCACCTCTGCCCCAGGGGTCCAGTGTGTCCTTGGCTGAGACCTAATGTTCTGGTGGGAGAGACAGATGTGTCTTCTGGGAGCAGAGTATGTATAAATACACTTGCTGGCCAGATGTGGGAAGAATGCTCAAGACTCAGTTGGCTGCTGGTTCCGTGTTTCCCAGACTGTCTTCTGTACCCCTGTAATGTCGCACCGTGTCCTGCCAGGAAATGGAGGGCATTCATCAATTAAACAAACACCAGTTGAAATTCTGTAAATTGTCAGGCACCCAGTGATATATGAAGCAGGTGAGAGGTAAGGGTGGCTTTATCCTAGTAGAGTGTGCTCAAGTTATCCAAGCAGTAACCATTATTAAGGAGCAAAGAGAGGAGTCATTGAGGCCCCTTAGCCAAGAGGGAGCCCCAGCTGGCCTGGGGCATTGAGGCTGAGGACATAGGAGAGATTGGCTCAGACCTAAAACAGATGGGGGGATTGAGATTATTAGTATCAACATATGCAGGCTAAAGATTGGATGTCAGAGTGACGGAAGAGGAGAATTTGGGTAATTCCTGACATCAAGAAGTGACAAATGTGTGCAGTGGTGACTAAGCTAGTCAGGAGTGATTATTATGGGTTGTATACAGGTATCAACATTTTACACTGCAGTCCATAAATATATACAATTAAAGATAGATAGCTGAGAGACGGATAAATAAAAAGTTGTAGTACAAACAGACAATGAGATCAGACCTTCCTAGTTTTCCAACTGTTTCCTCAGGACCCCATGATGTATAAAAACGTGTGTCCAGGGATTCCGGTGGAATAAAGGCGGGGCCACGAGGTCCCTTTACTGGGCCCACAGAATAGCTGCTCTGTTGTGGGGTTCCATTTTGGTGGAGTTGTGGCTGGAGCTAGATTCCAAGATTCTCTCATAAGTGAAAAATAGCCTACAGGCGCAGTCATTCCACGAAAATAGACTCAAGAAGACACCAAAGGGAAGGTGGCCATGGCCCGTCTCAGTCCTTCCCAGCTCCCAAAAAGGCCTCTCAGCCAGCCCTGCCTGCTGGAGTAGGACAGTCTTGGTCTGAGCTGGTGTTAGCTCCTCCACCTTGCAGCCTACACCCATACGGGCACCATATTGGCACCTAATAATCACCTTCCAACCCAAGGCTCACATTCAGCGCTGCACCACCAGGAGCACCTGGGAGCTGAGCCCTATGGAGAGAGAGGCTGGGGGTCCGTTCCCCAGCCCCCTATCTACACAGGACCCTCCCCTTGATAGAGGTCTCCTTCGTCACTTAATTATTGCCGAGACGTAATGACCAACACCCAGAACCAGAAAGGAGGGGCAGTTACCTGGGCTCACGTTTTGGGAGGTGTTAGTCGACCACAGCTGGCTGGTGGGGGACCCGGGCAGTCGCTGCTGATTTCATCACTTCCCCAGAGGGAGAGCAGGAAGCTGGGTACAGTCCTTCCCGGCCACACCCCCAGTGATCCAGCCCTCCTGAGCAGGTTCTGCCTCTTAACAGCTCATGACATCATAATTTGCATGATCTGTGAACCCCCAGTCCAGTCACCTTTCACACGCTTGAGGTCTTGGAGGAACATTCCAAACCATGTCAGATAATAGAGGTGGGTTTCCTCCGACACTCGACTCGTCCGTTTCCCCTCCTTCCTCCTCCTCTTCCTCTCTGTCCTTCCTTCCTCTCCTCTCCCACCGTGCGTCCGGGCCTCAGCCAGCTTCCTCTTTGCTGGACACGATCCCTGTCACCTGCATGCTCAAGGAGCAGGGTTTCCGTTTGCTTCTCTTCCCTCGGTTTCAGGGGATTCAGTCCCTGGCTGGCTGCCCCCAGGCAGGGATATTGCAGCAGAGGGAGCGAAGATGTCCAGACCAAGGCAGCAGGGGAACAGCACCAGAGAGAAAGGAACGAGAGGCCGCGGGAGTCCCGGGGGCAGTGCCTTCGCGATTCACCCTGCCACACCCGAAAGTGCACTCCCCCAATTACTGGGGCATACCCCAAGGCAGGTCAGTGGACACTCCCAAGTGTTGCAGTGCCTGCGAAGGACGCCTGCGCCTTACAGATCTGAAGGCTACATGCGGTGGTCAGTGCCTGAGGCTCCCCGTGACTGTGCCGGAGCCCCTCGGAGCCCACTCAGGAAATGTCTTACCACCACACTCCTATCACAGAATTTAGACATCATGGTGTTTCCATGGCGTTTCCAGACCCGCAGAAATCACAAACATCCACCCCAGGATGCAGGCTGAAATCGGCCAAGTTGAAAAGAGGAAGAACAAATCCATGAAGATGTTTATTGGCCCGCATTTCCTCCCCGAAACCTTTGCTGATGTCTGCTGTCTGGAGGTAAGAGGGGACGCAGACGCGGCTGATGGCGCTGGTGTCAGTCGGAGCAACAAAGGAGAGACTTCAGGATGCCCCACGGTTTGGGTCGGGCGTGCAGCGGCGTCTTGAACTCTGTCCATGCCATAAATATTTATGACCTGCCTCACCGAGCGGCCGGCCTGGTGCACATCCATCAAAGATGTCGGCCCTGGGATTGTTCTGTTTTGCAGGGCGATGAACCCTGAATGGCAACGCTGAGAACAATTATGGGCAGAATTTTATGTCCCTCGTTTACATCCCTTTATAAAAAGCGTAAAACCATCAGGATTCTGTATTCGGAAGCAATCCTGTTCTCCAAGAGATCACCTACACCGCTGGCAGGTGAGCTGGAATATTTATCACAACCTGAGTCATGAATATGCAAATATTCCTGTGTGGAGAGACCTCAGGCACCTCCCACATTCCTCCTCCCGATCTTTGGGGTGTTGGGATTTGGCTGGGAACCCCAGGCCTAAGTCTTGGACTGCAAAGGATTCCTTGAGTCTGTCTTGGCTCCCAAGGGAACCATTTCTCCTTGACCGCTGGGAAAAAGGGCAGATGTCTTTGGTTAAGTCAAAATTCCTTAGTTTAAATCGTAGCTGGATCTGAGGGAGCTTACTTGTCACTCTAGCCCTCTGGGAGGCTGAGGCAGGAGGATCTCAAATTTGAGCACGACCTGGATGAGACCCTGTCTCAAAATCCACAGTAAAAATAGAATGGGGTTGTAGCTCGGTGTGAAGGCCCGGGGCTCGACCTCAGGTGCATCTTTCTCTCTCTCTCCCTCTCTCTCCCCCCCTCTCTGTCTGTCTGTCTCTCGCTGGTTCCTCAAGTCTGATGAACTTGGGTAGCAGTTACAGCTCCTTTGTCGCATTGAGGAGCTCTGCCAGTTTTCGGGCTTCTGTTTCCAAACCACGATGCTCACACTGCTGTCCTACAGTGCAGAGGTGAGGGTCGCATCTGAGCCTGAGAAGAGATTTGGGTCAGGGAAGAGGATGATGAGTACAGCCTATGGAAAGCTCATTCTGATTGGATCAGCTTGAACCAGTCACTGGGGCCTGAGGATTGCCAGGTGCTGATGGGCTGCCAGCGTGTGTCCTCTAGAAGCACTTCTGCGGCCGAGGGCTGAAATCAGCTCGCGTGGAATAGCCTAGCCGCGGAAACACCAGGGTCCACTTTGTTTGGTCAGGACAGCAGCCAAAGAGATTCGGAGGCGGCCTTGCCTGACCGTAGGCTTCTGGGTGCTGTCAGTGTCCATCTTGAAACAGTAAGAGGCACCACTGGGTCCTTTCTCCTCTTGATTTTCTGACCCTTCAAAAAGAGTTTCGAGGATCTAGGACGACAATTCAGTGCTTCAGTGAAATCAGCTGCAGGCGTCCCTGAGAACCTTGGCCATTGAACAGTCAAATCACAAGGCCGAGACGCTCGCCAGCCGTCAGTCAGGCTTCCTCGGCTCTTTAAATTGAGCTGGCACGCAGGAGAGGCTTTCTCCTTGCCACGGCTAACAGCATTAGCGCAAATCAGGTGTCAAGGCTGCTTGTCTGCCTCTCCCCTTTTGAGAGAAATTACCTGACAAGAAATCACTGAGCTGCGTTCGGCTCTCTGCGCTCTCGGAACCCTGAATATTCTCATTTTCCTTGTCGGCCGCGGGCTGGCAGAGCCAGCGCCCGCTGCTCACTCAGCCCGGGGGGCATCTCCTGCCCGGGCCTGGCCTGCCCCAGGCCTCCCACGCCAGCATCTCAGACCTTCAGTCCATCGGATCCTTCTACCTTCCAGTCGGTGCCGTTCCCTGAAGCGGTGTACGCCTAGGGGACGGCCACTGACGGAAAAAGCAGTTAGCGCTCCTGCCTGCGCGGCAGTGACCGAGCATCGCTTCCCGGGTTGATTCTTGGAAAGCATAAAAGAACACGTTTAAGTCTTCCCAGTGTTTTTAGGTTGGCAAATATGACTAAAGAAATAAAAGAGCAAAATGATAGCAGGTTATTTTGCAGTTGGAGTTGCTCGTAAAAGTGGAAAACAAAGAACATTGTTTCCTGAGGTGGCGGTGAGAGAACTGACGGTAAGACAGGGGAAAGGTAGGGCTTGCGGAGGCTCAGAGAGGCGTTTCTGCAGTTCTCTTATGTTTTGTTTGTTTGTTTCTAACAGGATATTGGTCAAGTAAACTCAACTAGCTGCTTGAAGGCTTAGGCAAGAAAATAATGAAGCTGGAGTTGATGCCACATAGATGCAAAGGCATAAATCAGATTTGTGTCTGGAACACTCCTTCCTTTGTGTTTGATTCTTGGCATGTGTGGGGGTCTTCCCACCACACCAGGGCCGGGGAGAGGAAAGGTGAGCGCACGGCTGGGCCCCCTCGTCCCAAGAGTACCAGACCCAGGCGGGAGTCTGTCGGAGCAGGAACTAAGTTTATTCAGGAAGGACAGAAGCTTATATAGGGTAGAGGAAGAACGTGCCAAGGAGGGGAGAGCAGGCGATTGGACCTGGTGTCCACATAAGTGCATGTTAATCCAATCAGCGAGATGTCCATGCAGCCAGGCGCCGGTGCTCATAGCAGTAGTATTGGGATCATGCGTGTTCCAGGAGGGTGGAAATGGCTTGGCCCAATCATCTTCCTTGGTAAACACCCGAGGTGGCCACCCCGGGATTTCCAGCGGGTGTCATCTTAGATATCACCCCACAGGAAAGGTCTTCACAAGCTCCATGGTAGCATGCTGGGATTGTCGACCTTTAGGTTGTAACAGTTTAGCAAAGCACGCCTTCTGCATGTTGATCTCAGTACACAGAGACATGTCAAGACACAGGCAAATAATTCACCCAGCCCAAAACCACACATTGCAATGTATCTCATAACTTCTGTTTTCACAAGGAGCACCGGGGAAGGGATTTGATCCTAATGTCACAGTGTGTGTTTTTATAGGTTTATTATGGAAGGGAGAGAGGCCAGGAGTCATCTATGTTAAATTCAGCTTCTCACTACCTTGACATTTTTCTCAATTATAGATATTTCCAACATTTTTGAAGAAAAATATTCAGTTTTCCATTGAAGATACGCAACTATCTTTTAATAGATTTTTTTATAGAGTAGCTGAGGTAAGTAAGCTCTCATGAGTTGAGTTTTAGCTGTATCTGTGTATGAGCGGGTTGTGGCATTTCCTGAGCTAAGGACCCCAGGGTAAACATTGAAATACATAGTTCATATAATGAAGTACCACCGTGATTTAACTCCCCTGCTCATTTGCATTTAATACCTTTCAGTTTAGTTAATAAGAGTTCTCATATCTTTGTAATCATTGTTTATAGCTGTTGGCTCCCATGAATAAATTGGTTATAAATACCAGGCACAAGCGGTTCTGTGTGAACCATGTGAAATAAGATTTTCATACCTCTTAGGCAAAAATTACGGAATCCATCACTGCCTTGTTTGTTGAGAAGACTGCTACATTTTTTATCTTTCTTTATTTTTCTAAGACTTTTTTTTTTTTTTAAAGATCAGTCTTAATTTCACAGCATAATGGAGCAGAATACACAGAGATGTCCCAAATATCTCCTCCACCTACAGGTCCTTAGCCTCTCTATGTCAGTGTCCTTCACTGCAGTGGTATGTATGTCATGATTGGTGAAAGTACACCAACACACCATTACCATGTGGAGTCATCGGCTTCCATTAGAGGCCATGTCTGTGTGTGCATTCTGTGTGCTTGAACAGACGTACAGTGATGTGTGTCCACCACTGTGCCATCCCACGGTATGTTTTCATCCCTAAAATCCCTCTGTATTCCTTCCTGTACCCCTCGAGTCCCAGCAATTCCTGATCTTACTGTCTCTAAGCTTTTCCTTGTGCAGAACGTCACACACTGAGGTCACGCAGCATGTAGTTTCTTTCACTTAGCAAGATACCTTTCAGTTTCCTCCAAACCTGGGGATTGACTTGACATTTCTTTTCCTGTTAGCTTTGAATGGTGTTCTCCCGCCTGCATGATCCACGGCCCGCTTGTCCCCTCTCCTGCTGAAGGTCATCTTCGTTAATTCCAAGTTTTTGGCCGTTATAAATAAAGCTTCTGTAAAATCTCCACATAGGTATTGGTGTGAACATACATTTTTGATGCCTTTGCCTAAATGCCAAGAAGCACAACTGCTGAACAGCATGATATGACTATGTTTAGGTTTGTAAGAAGTTACCAAAATGACTTCCCAAATGAAGGTGCCATTTTGAATTCCCACCAACAATGAATGGAAGTTCCTGTTATTGCATATGCTGTCACCATTTGGTGGTGTCGTTGCTCTGACTTTTTTTTTCCCATTCTTGTCGGTGCAGTGGTATCTTGTTGCTGTTTAATTTCACTCTGTGATGGGGAACTTCCCTTCACACATATTTTGGTCATGTGTGTTTCTTCATTTATTGACATTCCTTGGCTCATTTTAAGGGTTTGTTTTCTCATTCTTGAGTTTTAGGAGTTCTTTGTATGACTTTGATAACCGTGTTTTCTCAGATCCTTTGCAAATAAGTTCTCCAAATTTGTGGCTTCTCGTACACTTTTAATATGATTTTGCATGGAGAATTCTTTCTAATTTGATAAAATTTACCTCATTGATATATTTTTTTCTATGGATCATCCCACTGGCGGTTATGTCTAAAGCAATTGGCAATCTTGAGGTTTTCTGGAATTTTGGCCCTTGCTATCTTCTAGGAATTTTACAGTTTTGCATTGATCTTCAGATCTGTGATCAGTTTCAAGTTAATATTATGATGTGAGTAAAATCTTTGTCTAGTTCATTTCTTATAAACGGATCGGATGCCCACTTGTTCCAGCAACTTTTGTTGAAAAGACTTTTTTCTCATTGTATGTTTCCACCATATCTGATTTTTCATCATATACTGTGTCAAAGATCAGTGGAGTATATTTTTGTGGCTCTATTTTGAGGCTTCTTGTTCTGTTACCTCGATATATTGCTATCTGTTGTTTTCCCAAAACCTCATGATCTTATTTATTGCAGCTTTATTGTAACTCTTGAAGTGAAGTAGTGCCGGTCCTTTGACTTGGGGATTCTCCTTTGAGATTCGTTTGGCTCCTTTGGGTCACTTGCTTCTTCATATACAATTAGAATTGATTTTTGGATAGCCAAAAAATCGCTTGTTGGGATTTGATTGGGATTATGTTGTGTAGAAAAATCAACTTGGAAAATCTGACTTCTTGAAAAAAATCATCTATCTTCCTATTGCATGACTGTGGACTCTCTCCCCATTAATTCAGGTTTGTAATTTTTTTCTCATTAATGTCTTTGAATTTTACTCACGCAGATCTTGTACATGTTTTGATAAAACTGTCCCTAAGTATCTGACTATTGTGGTTGCTAATGCAAATGATGCTGTGTTTTTATTTTCACATTCTACTTGTTAGCTACTGGTATACAGGAGGGCATTGATTCTTGTATGTTTACCTTGTACCCAGCAACATTAGTAGCACTGTTTCATAGTTCTGGAACTTGGGTCATCATTTCTGTCAGATTTTCCATGATAAAATTATGACATCTGTGAAGACAGTTTCTTTCTATGTCTAATTTTATTTCCATTTGTTCTTTTATAACATTTTAATACAAAGCTGGAAAGTGATGTTCAGAGGGCTCATCTTTGCTTTGTGCCTGAATTTAGTGGAAAACGTTTCTAGGATGGTCGGAGCCATAGATTTTTGATAGATTTTTTTTATCAAGTTGAGAGTTTCTTTCTACTCCTAGGAAAGTGATCAACTTTTAATTCATTAGTGAATGTTGAAATTTTCATCTGCTGTATGGTGTCCATGTATAGGAAAGATATTCATATTTTGGTATGTCCTTGGGGTATAGTACAGAAAATGTTTCCTGAGCGGTGAACTAGCCGGCCAGGCACAACTGGAAGAAGTCTGACTTCGTGGTAGTGTTTAATTTCTTTTATGTGCTTTGGTTTTATGTAGAGTTTAATTTTATGTGTGTGATTTGCTAGTGTTTTGTTGAGGAATTTTGTGTGGATACGTAGGAGAGAGTATGGTAGCCTGAGTCTGGTCCTCAGAACTCTTGGATGGACCTGTCAGTGTGGCACATCTTTAACAAGCACCCCTTATTTTGAGGGGTTTTCTCTCTGGAGTCTTCGTGAATATGTGTCTCATTGGTGAGACACAGCTGGCCTGGCCCCCGCTGCTCAGTCACTGGACACACCTATCCATAGGCCTTGGCCTCGCCTGCATTCCTGAATAGAGGCCCTGAGGCTGACCAGTTTGCTCTCAGCAGGGGCGCTCCTGACTTAAAGGGGAAAGCCCTGTCTGTCTCTCTGTCCACTCGGTCCTCTTTGCTACTCTGTGTCTTACCCTCTGCTCCTCCAGGCTGGTTGCCTTCCTGTGGCTGTCTTGCAAGCTCTCTGACCTTTTCTTGCTGCTCTTCCCCCAGTGCCTCTGCCTTTATGCCCTTCCTAGGCTCCTTTCTCCTCTGTTCTCCATGGTTTTGCCTTTCTTTGATTTTGTTTAAAGTCATGCATCCTCTTCACTTCACGATACTGGTGTTTTTTCTATTTCTCACACCACTGTTTATTTTACTACTTTGTACTTTTTCTCCTCTCTTCTCTCCTCCCCTCTCCCTCCTGCCTCCCTACTTCCCTCACTCTGTCACTATAGGCATCAACGAAGCGCCAGCCAAGACCCCACAGAAGGGCTCATTCGTATTTAAATAAAGTCATTGCTATGAACTTGGGCCTCCTAGCTCCTTGGGTTCCTCCACAGGACTGGTTTTTTTTCCAGTAGTGTCATCTAATCAGTTTGGGTTTTAAGTGAGCGGCTGTCAGCTGTTCCCCGGTTCTGTGGCAACCTGAAGCTTTATGAAATTTTAATTTAGACAGAGATGTGCAGAGAGACGTGTGGTAGGCAGAGGGAGGAGAAGAAATGCCGAGGCGGGGAGAGGGGAACTAAAGGGTCCAGCCAGCCCGAAATGAGTCACCACAGTCCCGCCGTCCTCTCCGCTGTGGATACAGTCCATTCAGCTTGACATACTGAGCTGGAGGGAGTGGAGCACGGAGGAGGACTCGTTATCATGAGCTGACCTGCAGAGTTGGTGAGCAAGTTCTAAATTAATTAAAATTCTATTTGAATAATGAGCAGCATGCTGTTTAATTGTTGGACTGCTTCAGGATAGGCCTGGTGGCCTTGGGCCTGCTGCTCATCCCTTGGAAGAAGGGAGTGTGAGTTCTCCCTCCCATCCTTGGAGGAGACCCCGTAGCGGGGACATCATCACAGGGAGCTGGTCCCATGAGAAATAGCCTGAGGTTGGCCTTGTCTCACTTTAGTTTTGTGTTCTGTTGCTGTTCATTGCAGAGCACACTGTAGGGGTCTCAATCTAGCCCCTTCCTTCTCCTCAAATTACGTCTCTCCGTCTGTCTGTGAAATGTAATCTCAACTCCCACTGGGGAGGGAGCCAAGATGGCGGCATAGGGAGGATGAATCCGGAGGCTCCCTCAGGCAGGAACTGTTGGCTCACAAAGTATCCCACCCACTTGGCGTCCTCTTGGGATTTGAAAAAGGATAAGGATGTCTGTGTTTCTGAACTAGAAGACAGTTGTTGGTGCTCACAGTTGACCATGCGGGGTTATGGCGCTTTGTGGGTTCACTGACCAGCCTGAGAAGAGAAAGTTTCTGGTGTGTACTTTTTCTTAACAGAGCTCTACAGCATTAGTGTTGAACTAAACAGAGCCAGGCAGCCTCCCGCCCCCTTCCCCTGGCCCACATTCAGGCTTGGTTCTTCCCTGGCTCCTGCTTCGTGCAAACTCCCTACCTTGTAATCCAGGTTTGCTCTCCAAACCAAGAAAATGGCCAGAGGAGTCTGTCCACTTGGAGGGTTTGGACCCCAAGAGAGCACGGTAGCGCCCACAACAAACCCCCTTTAGAAAAGCTGTTGGAGTCTTTCCTAGCAAAGAAACGACTGTTACCCTCGAGTCACAGTCACATTCCCAGGCAAGACGTGTGCTGTGCTTGAGCTGAAGTCGTTAGGATTCCTGAAAGCCTGCGTAGGACTGAGAATATCCCCTTCTCTGATGTGCTGCAGATCTGAGCGTTTCATAATTAGAATCTCTGCTTCTTTGAGCTCCAAAATGCTGCCTTGCATTGGTACCAAATAACAGCGTAGCCGAGTAGAGGGCCTCGGACAAGGGCGTTGTCTGGTGTGTCCACAAATCTGAAGCTGGGTTAAATGGAAGAACACTTCCCACACCTCTGTGGAAGCTAGTATCTGTCCCTCTCGCAGCTGCAGTCTCCTCAGCGTTCCGTCTTGTGTCCTGTGGTAGCAGATTGGCTGCCACAACTCCAGTCACCACACCTTCGCCCGTTTTTGTCCCAAAGAAGTTTCTAATGTGGGTTCTCACGTCCCACAATTTTTCACAGAAAAACAACGGAGTTCCAACAGCGTTGTCTGAGATCTCGCGGGGCCACATGTCGTCTGCAAAGAGCCTAGGAAATTGACTGCGTCACCAGCAGTTTCTGGGATGAGGCCTGGGCGGTGCCAGCGGGAGGGACAAAAGGAGCTGAGGGCCAGCCTTGGTGGGCACGGCTGTCCCTAGAAGGGTCGTTTAATCACAGCCTGTCTGAGAGAGAACACCAGCGAAGCTGTCGGCCATGAGCAGCACCTTGTGAACTCAGTGGTTAGAGCTCGTTCCTTCTGGAAGCATCAGTAGATCTAGGGGGTGGGGAAGCAACTTGAGAGCAGGAGAGTGTTCGGGGTTGTAGGATTGTTGCCCAGCCAGGGGCACCTTGTTAGGTGCCTTGCCATTACCAAACAGAAAGACAGAGCTGAGGGCTGAGGCCTCAATCCAACACAGCCCTGCTGTGGTTGGTGGTTGGCTTAGCAAAAATAATTTTTAAAATGTTTGCTTCAAGTAATCAGGAGCTACCATAACTGTGTAATCTTAGAAAGTTGCAATATTTTGAATCTTTGGATAAAGTCAGGAAGCAGGTGACACAGAAAAGCACCCTAAGGTAGCATCAGGGGTGCCAGGTGGGTCCTGACCTCCCAGAGCTTTGCTGACCCCCACCCCTCATCCCTGCTCCTCAGCCTCCATCCCCAGTCCTGGACCTGAGGCCAGTGCCCAGCTCTGTGCTAGGTGCAGCTCTGGGCTGGATGCATGGAAGGAGGGCTGCTGTGGGTTGGGGGGGGGAGTGGGGGGAAGAATACAGACGGTCACCTGGTCATCAGTCCCAGGAACACTGCTCCCTGCATCTGATGGCGGCTTCCCATGAAGCTTTCCAATTCTGGGCCTTGGAGGAAGAAGGTGTCACCCACAAAATCCACAAGAAAGTCCCCATCCATAGCACTGATCACAGTGACCCCGTGTACTAGGTCCCTGTGACCCACATGCACAGACGAGGAGGCTCAGCTGAAGGGTGTGTCGAGTCACATCTCTGAGCACTTAGGAGGACTCAGTTTCAGGTCTTTGTGGCCTCAGTGTTCACATCCTGCCTGAGAAATCTGTACCAGGGACACTGAATGTGGCCTTCAGAAGGGTGGATGTGTCCGGTGCTAGGCGGGGAATCCCGGCATCCCCTGCAGTTCTGATTAAGAGAGCTAAGGCCACCAGGGTCGGCAGTGGGGACCAGCGCGCTTCTGCTACTCTGCATTTTAGTGCGCACTTCAGACCCTAAGTGCAGCGTCCGGAGCGTCTGAGGACAGAGGGGCCCAGCTGTCTGTGATGGATTCTGAGCATCAGCTGCAGCGGCGGCAGTGATTACAGCCACCAACACACACAAACACTTGTGGTTAGATTTCTCATTTCTATCAGTGGCCCTGAACCGGAGAACACGTCTGTCCAGTTAAAGAGGGATCTAACAAATGTGAGAATGGGGGAAGCCGTCCATCTCCAAAATGAGAATTCTTCCTTGCTGTAATGGAAAGGATTGAAAAATAATTGAAAAGGAAATAAAATTTCTCACTCTGTGATTGCCTGTCCCAGTGGGTGGCCTATGGGGACTTCCTAAAGTCACACCGCCACCCCCTAGTGGTCCCCGTGAGTGGACAAATGAAGTTACAACATAGTGACCGGAATTGGTGTCTTTATGATACGGAGGTCACATAAAATAGTCGAGCCCAAATAGGAAGTTTAAGAAGGTTTGGAATGGTAGAACTTCGGTGAAGCAAAGCTTTGGTAAAGATAAAGCACATGTAGAAGATTTGAGAGTTTCCAGGCATCTGAACACTAAATTGAAAGTCAAGAGATCATTCTTTGGTCCGTCGTGGCTTTTCCTATTTCAACTTACCTTCAGAAAGAAAGCAACATGACATCGGCCAACCAGATTCCACCACCGAGAGAAAAGCACCAACCTGGTCTTCTGAGCATCATGGAATCGTGAATATTAATGAGGAAAACCCATCTTGGCTGGAGTCTCCCTGTTGTTCTTCCGCTCATTCATGAGGCTTCTCTTAGCTTCCAACTCTTTTATTCAATCCTGTCATACAATGACGAGGTGGTCATAATGTTTATAAGGTCACCTACGGAGATTGTTCTTTAAACTTAACAGTCCATTTTAAAATGAGACCATCTTCACAATACGAAGGGAAGGAGGGATTTTCCTTACACCCACGAGCGGAAAGAAGCATGGTCCGTCATGCGTGGGTCCGTGTCCTTGGATACCAGCGCTCACACCCTGTTTCCTCTCACTCCAAAGGGCCGGGTGTGGAGGGTCAGGCAGGTGGGAAGACCCCAGGAGCAGCCAGAGCCCCTGATGTCACAGGAAGGGCCAAGAAGGCTTCGGGAGAGTGTTGCTTTGCGGCTGTGTCACTACATGTCACCAGAGCTCCCCACCAAAGACCGTCTGGCGCAGGCTGTGTGACTGCAGAGCTGTGTGCCACCCACCCTGACTGGCTGGAACATCACTGATGCCTACAGGTGTGGGTGGGGTGGTTTCCTCCCAAGGAATGTGGGCTAGGCCCTCGCGTAAACGCGTTCTCCCGATCTCAGGGTTGGTCTAGGAAGGGGGCTCGGGCCTTACTTCTGACTGTTACTGACCACTAGCAGACAGAGAATCCCTCCAGGAGGATTGTGGGGAAGAGTTTCTTTGCTTCATGAAAGCAAGTGTCATGCCAGAGGGTCCTCTGTTGCTTGTCTTTCTCCTACTTTGAGAAATAGGCCGTACTGCCTGGAGCTGTGGCGTCCGTGCTGTAACCATGAAATGTATGCTTTTGGAGTAGATCAGTGTGCCAAAGAAAAAGGCTCAGGATTAAAAGTATGCTAGGCCTTAATAGCATTTTTGAGTTTGTTATTTAATGTGGCGCGTACCTACAGACATAGTATTTAGTAACTGACAAGCGTCCTTAAGAACTATTTACTGAGGTATTCCTTACAATAACACAAATGACTTTCTCCATACCTGCTGAGATCATGCTTTTTTAATATCAGGGTTTATTTTTCTCATTCTGTGAAGGCATCAGCAAATGGTCGTAGAATAGGGTAGACCACCTTAAAAATGTAGAAAAAAATGAAAAGAAATAGTCACACTACTTTCCTTCTTTTATCCTCCTCATTTTTTTCCCCCCGTCAACTTCAGGCTTCCAGTGGGTCAACTTTTCCATTGCTATGAGAACGTCTCACCAAGATGGCAGGAGGAACACAGAGGCCAGCGAGCTTGCAGGACTTGTGCATTTGAGGTGTTGGGCACAGGAGTTTGTCCCCACAAGTCATTTTTTTTTCTGTTTTTATGAAGGTGTCACTCTCTGGTACAATCTGCACAGGGACCTCAGAAAATTGTTCTTGGTAGCAGTGCCTTGGTCCTTGGTCTCGTTGTGTTCCAAGAGCAATTGCGCCACACCTCCAGTTTTGTTTCTGGGTTGAGCTACAGCAGAGGCTAATGGCTTTGCCATTCCTTTCAGGATAGAAAACAGAAATAAGACTTAACCGCACCCCTCCACATGGTCAGAACAGATCGGAAGTAGGTGCCAGCCTTAGACTAGGCCTTCGCTTTGCTTTCCGAGTTTCACCTTAGTGAGTTCTTGAGTCAAAAACTTGTGTTCATTTTCAGATTAAACTGACAGTGGACACCGCACTAGAAACAGAACTTCTCTGGATAAATGGAGATTAGATTCCGATACATTTCAGGCTCCTAAAGGTTTTTATTTTTTGGATTCATGATATAAACAACAGGAAAGAAAATGTAGCAGAAAGGAAATGCACCTTAAGTGAGAATGCCAAAAATAAGGGTTGCCTTTTGCTTGGTACATTAGCTGTGGAACTTACCAGAAGCCTGAAGGATGTCTCCTGCTACTCGGTTGGATGGGTGAAATGGGAGGGGAGATGTTAAAGGAGTATTTTGTAGATACTTCTCTTCCTCCCAACCCCTTGTGGGGTTGGTTTGGAGGATTCCCCTGCTCAGGGTGAGAAATTAGCTTTAAACTTGCCTTATATTGCAAACCAAAAGCCAGAGTTACATCAGGGATCTTTCCACCCAGAACTGTAAGACTGTTGATAAATTTAAATGGATCTGAGTTAAGTAGAAAGATGTCACTGCTGTCCAGTAGCCAGGGTTCACCATCAAATGCCCACGTGGGCCAAGGCTGAGCTGGCAGTAGAGGCACTAGTAGATAAGATGTCTAAAACTCTTGAGTTTGTGGATCTTAAGTGTCCCAGCCTTCGGTCATCTACCATGGGTCCTGTGTCATGATGGGAGGTGTGGCCTGGGTGGTCAGTTGCTTAGGGCTTGACCTGGAGGGGGTTGTACTGGTCCCACCCTTTCTCTCTTAGTTCTGCGATGCTGCTGTGAAGATCGCTGTTTGATTCCCCAGCACTGCAAAAAAAAAAAAAAAAAAAAAAAAAACCAGAAAGGATTGTGCACACCTGTAAATCCAGCGCTTAGGAAGCTGAGGCAGAGGCAGGAGGATTGCTGTGAGTTAGAGGTGAACCTCGGCTATGCAGTGAGGTCGGGACTAGAGCAAGACCTTGTCTCAAAAATAAAATCTGAAAGCGTTTTCATAGTAAGCTTAGAAAAATAAAGGAAGAAGTAGAAGATCTCCATGAATCCTGGACAAGTCCTCTATAGGAGAGGACGAATTTGCACAGGGTCGACAAACCTGCCCCCCAAATCAGCCCCTTTCTGAGGCAGAGACACTGGCAGGGCCTGGTGGCTTGGGATTGGACGAAGATTGAAACCAAGGCACGGAGGTGACCTGGCGGCTCGGGTAGCGGTTACTTGATGGAAATTGATGTCTGTTGCTAAGGGATCTTGTCAGGCCTGTAAGGAGAGAGTTCAGAAATGCATTGCAAGCTTCTGAACAAAATCAGATAAATGAGGCACTTAGACTTCGGACAAATGGTCTCCACACTGAGCACGGTTGGCAAACGCACTCTCAGAAGAGGAGATCTGAGGCCTTTGATAGCATCTCTAAGGGCCGCCAGTGCTGCTACACGGACATAGAACAGAAACGCCCAGGAGGTTCCTCACAGAGCGGACGGTGGAGAAGCAGCCTCCAGCGTGTGTGGCTGGGTCACGCGGCGGGTAAATGAACACTCGCCCTGTGGCTCAGTCCGCTTTCCCTCTCCTGGGACGGCGCCCATGGCTTCAGGAGGGGAGGCTGACTCTGACCCACGGTTTCAGAGGTTCCAGTCCACGCAGGGTCAGCTGCATCCATGGCAGGAAGGGCAAGTGTGGAGCAGCTGGGGGAGGGCACTGCTCATCCTGCTGTGACCGGGACACAGGGACACTGGAAGGAGATCCTTGAGGTCGTGTTCCTCGTGATCCAACTCCCTTCCAACCGAGCCCAAAAACCAGCCGTGTGACTTTCGGGTATATTGTAGATCTGAGCCGTAACACCCTGTTCCTGTGTGCGCTCTGCAAACCCCTTGTCTGTGACCACCTCTGCTCCCACTGCGTTTTGCGGGGGCCATTACCACGGCACCAAGGTTCCCTGGTCACCGCGGGGAACAGGTGAGGAGCCGTGCACCATGAAGCCCAGAGCGCCGGCTCTCCGCTCCTGTGGACCTGGGTTCCGATTCTGGGTGCTTCTTTTCTTCCCTCACTGTGTGTCTCTGGATGGGTGGTTTAACCTCCGAACACCTAACTGCAGGTGCATTTGAGAAGCTTCAGAGGTGCTTCATCTCCAGTCCCGGTCAGCAACAAGGAATAGTGGCGCCTGATTGTGCCCCTGGCGTTGTTATGTGGAGAACTGATACTCCTGATTAACAGTGAAAAAACTGGGGCAGTTGGGAAGAGTGCCAGGCTAGGGTCACAGGCTTCAGAGTGATGGAAATCTCTCTTGAGCTGAGCTGGGGGTTATCTAGTGACCTTCCCAGGCGTAGCCATGTTTCCCAGCCAAGGAAAGACGCACCCTCCTCATTCCTGGAAGCAGACAGTATTTCACAGGCATCTCCAGGTCTCACAACTGCAGCACCTGCAACTGCGCAAAGTCCAGCTACAGAGGACAGGGCCTCTGGCCTACTCTAATCTGGAGGCTCTTCCTGGGGTCCAGGTCCCAGTGGAGCCTGAGGGTCAGCGTGTGCCTCCCCAGTGCCAGTTTACACTAACTTAGGGTGGGCCTGGCTTGACTAAGGTCATACCATGGCAGACAGTTGAGCCTAGATTCTCATCCAGAACCTTGGGAGCCCACATGTTCTCCCAGAATGACTTGGGGCGGGGGGGCACATTGGTGCATGCCCGCTTCCTTCAGATCCATTCGTCTGTGTAGACATCAGAGTGTCCAGGTGGCTATGTCGTTGTGGCTGTGAGGTAGGCACGGAAATGGCGTCCACTGACCTCTTCATTGCACTGCTGACCGAATAACTCAGAGAAATGAGCATCCTGCTTAAAGTCACAGAGTCAGCTGAGAACAGTCCAGGCGTCCCAGCGCCCCGCCCGGGGATCCTGACGGGAGCCACAGGGGCCGCCCACAAGGGGTTCTTTCTGAGGTTGGTCTATTCAAACTTTTACAAAGGAAACAGAAAAACCAGCCAAGAATCTTGACACTTTACCTGAAAGCTCAGCTCCCTGAAGCGTTTTCGCCAGATGGGCTTGAATGAGGTTAAATTCAGTAGTGTGGGATATAAGCCCACACCGCCAGAGCCCTTCAGTTGCCTGTAATTGCCAGTGATGCAAAGGAACCTTGAGACTCAAGTTTGAGAGCTGCTCTTTCAGTCAGAAGAAACTGCTCTTTTCAGCTAAGCATCTGGAACAGACAACAATTCCAGGTCAACAATAAAGTAATAGGACTGACTGTGATCTTACAGCCGTAGTCAAAAATGTCTATATAGTAATAATAATGATAAGGACCTGAGCCTCAGAAAGGCCCCTTCTCCAAAGCCACACAAAGCTCTGGGCAACACTGAGATTCAAATTTGAGTGCGCCTTCTTCTAAGACATCCAGGAAGGCATTTCACAAACACCTGTGGGCCCCATGGAAGTCCATCTATCTGGACAGGTATCCTAGGTGCTTGGGTTCAGAGGCTGGTGGGTCACAGTCTAGGTATTGAAATCAATAGTATTTTTTTTGGTTTTGTTTTGCATCTTATTTGAGATCCTCTTTAAATAAAGAAGTGAAGAGTTATCAATGTCAGTTTTCAAAATATGTGACTTAACGGTTGAGGCTAAGACAGTGCACGCTCTTGAGGCTCAACCATGGCCGTGACAGAATGTGTTGGAACACTCACGGACACAGGAACTTGGGTCTTGCGACAGCTTCAAGAGGATTCGCCCTGGAGATTCCCTCTTGCTCCCATCCACATGGCTGCCCTCAGGACCGCTAACATCTACAAATGCCAGCCAGGGTGTGGAAGAAAGTCGCCTTCTGTGCTGGAGGGGGCGGATATAAGCTAGTACGACCACTGTGGTCACCAGTACGGAGAGTCCTCAAATCTGGAAATGGAAATTCTGCTTAGTCAGCTGCACCTGTCCTGGGTATTTCCCCAAACAGTGAGAGGCATCAGTCGGCTGTGATATCGTCCTACCTGTTTGCACTGGGCAACTTCTGAAACAGCCTACGGGCACACCAGCGGGCAAATGAATACAGAAAATGTGATTGTTGTAGATGGGTGTCACGTACAATCTTGGTTCCTTCTTTATAACTGGCTCTCCCGACACCCACAGTTTAAGGGACGAAAGGTTTATTTTAGCTCACAGTTTCAGAAGGTCTCAGTTCATTTTGTGGGCCTGGTGGCAGGGCATGGCAGAGACTCCACAGGGTGAAGCTGTGCTCGGCACGGCAGGCCAGGAAGCAGGGATGAGTGCGGAAGGGGGAAGCTACCCTACACTCTGCCATATCATGTTACGGTGACCCACCGCTTCCTGGCCTGTCCCTGGTGGTCTCCGTATTCCA
This sequence comes from Ctenodactylus gundi, assembly GCA_004027205.1. Classification (NCBI taxonomy): domain Eukaryota; kingdom Metazoa; phylum Chordata; class Mammalia; order Rodentia; family Ctenodactylidae; genus Ctenodactylus; species Ctenodactylus gundi. Next base: position 29,168 of record PVKB01004782.1, read on the forward strand.
GCTAGGTCCCACCTCCCAGCAGCACAGGGAGTGAGTCGACTGACATCCATAGTTGAATTTCCTTGCAAGCCTGAGGCTTCTGGGGGACATTGCAGTTCTCAACCATAACACCATCATATGGAAGAATGACTTTGTGTCACTTGCAGGAAATTACATTGAGCTAGAGATCACAGTGGTAAGTGAAATAGCCAGACGTAGCAAGTCACAGGTCAGATTGCTTCACTTGCATGAGAAACTCCCAGTATAAATAGTCGAATAAAGACAGAAACAGAGGAGCAGTCAGGGAAAGAAAACACAGGGGTCAAGGGGAGGGGGGAACCGGAGGGAGAGGAGAGAGACGGATTATAATAAACATCTGATTATATATGCGCCATGTCCCTAAAGAAACGCGACTATTATGTAATCCAAACATACATGAAAACAAAATTTTAAAATAAAGCCATTGTCCCTTGGAAGAATTCTCCTAGATAGGAGAGCCCTGGACACAAGAGGCCCAAAACTGGAAACAGGCTGGCCCTGCAGTGGAAAATAAAAGATCCCAGCCCTGCATCCCAGCGTCCTCTGCCCGGGTCTGCCGCCGCCAGCTGTGCTAGTGACCAAGCCATCCGTCTTGTTAACACCCACAACACGGTACTGATGACTGGGCATTTTTTTTCTGTGTTGTTATTATTCTAACATGATCACTATTGGAAACATCTGTTGTTAAACACAGCACAGTATTCGTAGCCTTGCTTGATTGGTTTCTATTAATCACACCATAAATTATGCATTAAAGTGGATGGAGGAGCAGGGGAGGTGCTGCAGGCGTGGGGCTGGGGCGGCCTCGGTCCAGGGAGTGGCTGCAGCCTGGTCCCCTCCTGCTGGCCGGCTGCTGCCCCTTCCTCGGCCTTTCCTGGTGGCCCCCGTGAGTGACAGACCACAGCCAGTGGCCCATTGGGAAGCCAAGCAAGGTGTGGGGCGTAGGACTATCTTTCTGTTCGTGCGTTTCCTTACAGGTGATTACGGTTATTACTCACAATTAGATTATAACACCCCCCCCCACACACACACACATACTTTCAGTGTGTACCCGCTTGAACTGCATTTTAAGTCCCTTCTTAAGTCTTTTCCCAGTGATATTTGAAATCATCAATGGAGAGATTATAGCCTGGTTATTTCATAACTGGACTGCTCCATTTTCTCAGGAGCAAGCTGGATAATATATCCAAGCTTAATCTTGCTCTAAAATTATTTCTGACAGGCTCTTTTGCTCAGCAGTTCCTCTGGTCTTATTAATAAGTGCTAATTGTGTATGATGAGATACGTTAGCTAACAAGTTGGGATGTAAATGGAATTCGGTTTATGTCCTTAAAAATTATGCAGATGTGTAACTGACGAGCTCTGGGAAGGCTAGATAAGTGACCTCATGTCTCCTGGACATTTGGACCCTGTGTTTCCTAGATTTGAGGGCCTCCAGGGGGAGTCACAGTCTGGACACCATACAAACTCATGCCTCCTAACTTAATTCGCATTTTACCAGCCCACATTTAGCTCGTAGACTTGAATGCTGTGTGCGTTGTTAATCACATCACTACGCCATTTGGGAGCAGTTTTCTCTAATGAGATATTTTATGATAAGCATAACAGCATTTCCGTTATATCTTTTTTTTTTCCATGATTGGCGTGATGGCTCCTATCACAGTAAAAAGTCATGACCGTTGATTTCAGCAAGTGTCAGAGGCAGTGCAGCATGACTATGGGCTTTGCCTCATTTTTTTTTTCCAGCCATCTTAGAAATGACCTCTCTGCCTCATGGTGGGGAGAAAATCCTGTATTCTAGAACTGGAATGTGGTCCTAAGCTCTGCTGCTGCCTTGCTGTGGAAACTCAGGCAGTTTGAAATCTCTCTGAACAGGATTTCTGTCATCCCACTCCTGAGCCAAAAATCACTTCTCATGCTTGTCAGTGTACAGCCCTCGTGGTACAAGTAACAGAAGTCCTCGTCATCCTTAAGTGCGTCCCCGTCCCTCAGTGGAACCCTTTCCCCGTGAGAAGCACTTGCTGTGCTTGGCCACAGGCTCCTCGGTCCCTGTCTTCCTGTCTGACGACGCTTGCTCCTCCGCTGTCCATCACTGCCTGTCCTTTATCCCTGGATGCGGCCTGGCTCCATGTTCAGTCCTTCTGCGCTTGCTCCGTGGCTGTTTTCTGCCGTTGCAGGAGTTCACGTGCCGTTTGTTTTCTTAGTTTGTTTCATGGTGCATGCGTGTGCATGCTTACCTTGAGTCTCCGTCCTGACTCCTAAACTCATCCGCCTGGCTATCTTTCAGGCAATTCAACTTTAACCTTCTCTCTCCTAATGATGGCTGCTAATTCCTCGCCATCACTGCTCTGACCAGTTTCATTAATAGTCCCTGCATGTTTTCGGTCAAGTTTTGCTTGTCATGTGTGTCCTCGCTGTGGCCTCTCCGTCCCATGCACGCCATTGTGTCGAGAACATTCTGAATTCCTGGTGAGGATCCGTCCCAGCATGGGCCCGCCCCCCCCCACTGTCGTGGTCAGATTCCATCACCTCTGTCCTGCCAGTAGCACTGGCATCTGCATTCACGTCCTTGCGTCCTCTCCACGGGCTGGAATAATTATTGCCAAATAGTGTGGATGGTGTCATACTCTGTACAACATCTGTTTAGTTCCCAAATCATTCAGAGCCAACGAAGTCTCTCTGCTCCCTGGCTCTCCTTCTCCTGTTCGTTTTCTTCCCTTTTTTCTCTTCATATGTTTATTGCTGGTTTCCTAACTCTTCTTTTATGTTGCCCATCTAGGACGTAAGCCTTCTCTCCCTCCCTCCCTCCTTCCCTCCCTCCCTCCCTCCCTCCCTCCCCTTCTCTCTCTCTCTCTGGCTCACTTAGCCCTTTTCTAGTAGCCTTTACTTCTAGGATGCACAAAGCTCACATCCAGACTTTATTTTCCTGATGTCTTCCACCATCCTGGTTAGCATCATCTCACTTCTCCACTTAGATTTTAACCCTCCTTGGGAAAGCCACATTTCACTCCCCCCATGGTCAGTTTCTCACAAGATCTGTCATTCTCGGATCGAAGATGCCATTGCATTGGTGAGGGTGGGCTGCTATCTGAATGCCAACCCAAAGTAGGCAGCTGATGGTTTTTCTGTTTTTCTACTCTACCTCTTACTGCAGTGCCCACCCCCCAGTTGTTATTCAAGAATGTATCATCTGCTGATAGAGGTTTTATCCTTCGGTTGGGCTGAAGATCATTTCATCAAATCACTTAGCGGTTTTCATTAAGAGGAAACTTAGCAGAGACAGCCACCCTGTTAGTGCACTAAATTAAACACTATGAGGCAGTTTCAGCTCAACCCCTGGCTGGACGGTCCAAGAACAAATGCTCTCGCTGGGCGGCCACAGCACTCCCTGCTGGTGGGGCTCTGCTGAGTGCCAAGGCCGTGAGATGCCATCAGGATCGCACTCCCAGGACTGGACCCTCCAGAGCCATCGTGGAAGTGGCATCAGTGGGTCATCGTCCTCTCGCCCTGCCTCTCACACTTTGTACAACTTCACAAGTGCATGTGTGTGCGCGTGTGCGTATTCATACATGATGGCTATGGCTACAAAGGTAAGTTACCTAGCTCAACCAACCATCTCTCTATTGCTTATTTGCACCTTTAAATCTTTCTTTGTCTCAGTAGAGATAAATTGAGAGGGCCATTAGTGATTTGTACTTAGGAAAAAAAGTAAAAGCGAGATTGGCACAGGCATAGCCAGGCTTATCACTCGTGTAACAGATAGTTATTACCACTCACTGTGAGCTCAGTGCTACTGTGGGCACTGGGAATAGAAGGCTTGAACAGAGACAGTATTGTTGTGCTCAGAAGTTTCAAGAGCAGAGAGGCAGGTGACAGGGATCTAACTCTTGGTATAGAAATATTTCCAATGCAGATGGTTTCTAAGGACAGAATAAAGTAAGACGGTAAGGCAGAGAGTGCCGGCTGGGGTGGAGACTTTGACCTTGGACAGCCAGGGGAGGCGTCACTGTGAGGTAGGTGAGGAGTGTCGCTGTAAGAGGAGCCAGGCCCTGAGGAGGGGACGGGTGAGCCTCTCCGGGGGGCATGGACAGCCTCAGGCACGGGAGTGGTGCAGTGAACATTTGTCATCTCACCAAATGGATGTTGTTATGAAGAGAGACAGGGTGTGTGACTCTCCTGGTCATGGGCTAGTCTAGTGAATAGGAGTGAGAGAAAACACAACAAAAACAAAATGAGAAGCAAAGCCTGGGATGACTCTGCTGAGTTTTCCAGGGATAGGAAAGACAGACTTAACAGGAGTGGGAGAAATATTGAAAGATAAATTGAGTCGTGTTGGTATTGTGTGCTACTGTCAAGAACAGTAGAGTGTCTGGGACTTTCCCCTACTATAAAGCTGATAAAATTAGTTCACTGTTATTTCATAGACTCTAGCAGAAGATGTCAGACTCTAGGGCCAGAGATAGTGGTTTGCCACTCACAGCAAAGGGAGCAGCACCGACTTTGTGTTGCTTTGAGTCAGTTCCTAGACCGCCAGTCCTACAGGGGCACCACACAGTGAAGTCCACACAGTGCTTTCTGCTGCAGCTGAGGGGCAGGTAGCCTCTGGTGTCTCCCATCTTACAGTCAGTGGAGAGCACGTTTGCTCTTTCCAGGAGGCGACTTCGTTGTTCCAGGCTGCTCCCTGCATGCACAGTGTGGGGCCAACCTGGACAGAACGCAGTGAGAACCTTGCCTTCTTTCTGGGCCCAGGGAGAATGTGCCGGGTTCTCCGAGCCCAGGAGAGACTGCCATTCCTCATAGCTTCAAGTCCAGTGTGACACATACACTGGGACTAGGAGACCGCGGTGACCTGGAGCTGTGGACAGGGTCCCCGTGGTGGAATCCCTGCGTGTGTTTCCCCCTCAGACCTGTCGTATCCGCAGGGTTCCTGTCCTGGTGGGGTTGACGCCAGGCCTAGTTGGTCTTTGTCTTGTCTGTGAAACTCAAAATCCTGGAGAGGTGCAGGTGTCTCCAGGTAAGGGAAACCGGTACATGCTAACAGGTGCTTAGTTTTCACAGTATGGCATACATGTCAGAAAATACACTGTGCACATAAACACATACAGAATACATATACATATCCTGTCAACTTTCCCATCAATGGGACAAAATACCCAACACACACAACTTGAAGCAGAGAGTTTTATTGGACTCATTGTTTTCGTGAGTTCAGCCCCGAGACGTGGCTCATAACTGCAGAGCAGCATTTTCTACATCTCTGGATCCTGCTTCTGCCTGAAAACACTGTGGACATCTAAATCCTGGCTCATTGAATTTCCCCACATTCTGTCTTCTCTGTCTTTTAGAGAGTAATTGTTCAGGGGATCTTTCGTTGTTACCAGGCAGTGAAGTCGAGACAGAGGCATCTGGTGGGGAGTGGAGGGGCTGCCGAAGACTCGGGATGGGGCTCAGCCAAAGCATGAGGGATCGAGCCTGGAAGACATCAGCTTGAGTTTGCATTCAGTCTGCGTTTTGAGATTAAACGGGGAGTTTTGAACTGGAAAATAACCGCCCGTATTTCCATCTGCTAAGGCGACTTGGGGCTCCAGCGTGGCTCTCACCAGGCTGACAGGGGTGCTGCCACTACTTCGTCTTCCATGAGAGACTTTCTAACAGGTGGATGGGTGGGGTGGCTGCGCATCTCCCGGGGAACAGAGGGGAGCCAGATGGAGCCCCTTGGCCCTCGCAGCCGAGTCTACATCCCTCGTCTCACTACGTTGACCTTGTTTCTTTGTTTAATGAATCTACTTCATAATTCTGGGAGAGTTTGCTGAAACATGAAGTGTGGTCACATCATATGGTGATAACAATACCGTAAAAGTCGCGTGGCCGTTGGTCCAGCTCAGAGCACTCCCCCTCAGTGTGAACATGTGTGTCCCATTGCTCTGGCCTCTTTCTGGAGCTGTTTTGAAACTTCTGTTTTGTGGGTGTCTCTACAGGTGTGATCAAAAAACACTGTGAGCACTGCAGTGGGCGCCACCCCACGGAAGGGCAGCCTCGTAATGCTTCAGAGTGTCTCCTCGTCCGTGGTGTTGCCCGGATCTGGCAGTGGGCAATCTCTGGCTCTTCCCCCAAGTCGAAATTACCATGAAAATTAGCATATTGAATAGTTTTAGAATATCAAGATAACCATGATGACATGCTACAGACAGGAAGGAGACCTTCCAGAGCTGCTGCAGAGGCGGGTGGTAGGGCTGATGGCTCAAGGGTGTTGGAAGCCACGGAGGAGTGCTTTTACGAGATGTGTTTAAAAATTTTAACATTCACCATATTGTTTGATCATAGCTGGTATAAATAGTTTTGACCGGATCTGCCCACTTGGTGGGCTGGTGCCTTCAGGCCACACACAGCACCGCCAAGGACCCGCGTGCCCTGAGGAGGGGCTGTGCCCCGGGAAAAGGGACAAGCCACGTAGAGGATGGCTTTCAATCCCAGATCAAGCTCCTTGGCATGTCTGTTCTCCAAGCCCTTATCCTCTGGAGAGTGTCTGTAGGTCTAATGAGGTGGAAAGACAGAGGAATGGGGGTGTCCCCAGGGGGACCTCGAGTTGGTAGGCAGCAGGCAAAGCCCATGAAAAGCCAGCACCAGCCTGCGGCGCGCACCCTTATGGAGAGAATTAGAAGACAGACAAAAGCCGGTTTCCTTATCGCTGTTTATTCTCTTCTTTTGCTCTGCTAGGGGCGCCACCCAGAGCCTTGCAAATGCTAGCCAGGCAGTTGGCCCTGAGCTCCGCTGCTTGCTGAAACCAGTATCTAAGAATTTGGAAAATGTCTAATTCTAGACTTCCACCTTCTCTTGGGGAGCTGCAAGTCTCCATTCTTAGGGATTTCAGTCTTTCTGGTTTTTCCCCAGTGTGAAAATAACCATGAAAGGACAGCCAAGGAAGCACAAGGGGATGCTCAAAACAGAGGTCCGTGGAACTGCTTTGGAGGGACTAGGGCACAACTCAGCGACAGGCACTTGTCTAGCACCAGCAGGGCCCTGGGTGGGGCTCCCCATTACCCCGTAAAACAGGATTGCATGACGGTAATCCCAGGAGGCTGAGACAGGTGGATCACTGTGAGTCCAAAGCCAGCCTGGGCTCCATCGTGAGCTCAAGGCCAGCCTGGGCCACGGAGCAAGACCCTGTCTCAAAAACAGACCAAAGCCAGAACTGCTTCAGAAAGTGCCAGGAATCAAGAGACAAGTGTTCTCCGGGGGAGAGGATGCTTTAAGAGGGATTAATGAAAAACGTGTCTTTTCCTATAGTCTAGTTTTAAAATTTTAAGCATTTATTCTTTGAACGTGCCACGGGTGGGCAGCCTTAGGGTGGGTCCTCACGTGCAAACTACTTTGGCAGAGTGTGCATGGTGCCTGTTGCTTGTCGGGCTATGTGGTTAGGATCACACAGCTGGGGCCCGGGGCTCCCTGACCTCCACCTGCACCCGGGAACTCTCTGAGCTCTTGAACCAGCTGGGCATCTACCACCTGCTGGTTGCTGATGGCTCTTGCCACACTCTCCGTTTTGAAAGGTGATGCAAGAAAGGTTTCAGGTGTGAGAGCCCTTCAGCTAGATGCCTTTCCCTCTGAGATAAGAGAAAGGATTTTTTTTTAAAGGAATACTATTTCTCCACATGTGATACTGTGGTAGCCACTGTTCTGCCTAAATCAGATCCCCTGTCTCACACGGTCCTCCCCACAGTGACACTGTTACAGTATGTGCAACACAGAGTCAATATTTACACCCTGAACACATTTCAGTGACAGACTGGAGCAGAACATATTTTCTGTTGATGTGTTGTGGTTAGCAATCTGATGTTCTTTTTTTAACCTATTGATTTAATTTTAGAATCATTAAGATACTTGTGCAAGATACAGCTCATCTGTCTCTAGAACCATGTGTGTATGAGTCATGTGTCCATGTGGATGTGAAGTATGACTGTCAACTCTACCCACCTGTCCCTGTCTTTATCTACCTATCATCTCCCAGTGGAAGCTTGCACTTTCTATGTTAATTGTCAATCACGAGGTAGAAGATCAGTGTGTTTTGAATTGCGACTTGGATACCTCAGCTCCTTTTCTGAAACAACAGTGGGTAGCTTGTCAAAGGATAAAAAAAGCCATATAGCATTTCAAAAATTTCCCATTGGTTTTTGCCTCATGGTTTCACTTAGCTTCAACTTTTGGTTTGGCTTTTCTTTTCTGGGTCTTCCATTGTCCTAGAAAAGTTTTCGTTTTGTCGCTAATTTCTTAATTTTCAATGCATTAGTTACTGTGGTATTTAAATGGGCTTAATTTTATTTACTCAACCCTAAAAGAAGGAAAACCATTGGTCGTATTATGTGAAATGATCTAACTTTCTCTCTGAGGAGAATGAATATGTATTGCTGACTCTTTTGGGTGGTCACCTGGCCGGCATTCCTTGCTTTGCTCTGACATCCAAGGAGCAGCTGTTTCTCTCCCCTGGACTCTGAGGCCAGATCTTGGCGGATTCCTGTCAGTCGTAATCGCAGCCATTCTCTTCTGAGTGTGATCCCGCTACAGGTCTTTTAAACTTATGATTGGCTTAGGCCTGGGCCACATGACCTGGACCTGACCATTGAGATGTAAGAGTGAGTCGGACGAGGATTTTGGGAATGCCTTTCCCTCTCTGTTCCACTGTATCCAGGCACATGAACTTTGCCTTCCCTACCACCCTACTCCGAGAGCTCCTAGAAGGATACCCTACCTAAAGGTATCGCTCTATTACCATTATGAGGTAAAAATACTGAATAAAAAGGTAAATATGTAAAGAGTCAGGATTAGAAATATTGAAGGAATCTAGGTCTTAGGAATATACCCAAACTGTTGAAAATACCAAAAGTCCTTCTGATTTAAAGGGACAAAGCCAACATTCCTGTTACTGCAGCTGAACACATACGTTGTCTTACTATCTCCTGCCTAGATCTAGACTTTTGCAAGCATTTAGCTTCTACTAATTTTGTGATTTCCACACAACACAGGTTTTTTTTCTTGTCCTATGTAAATGTGTGCAATTGTTTTAGGGTCTACCCAGGGTATAACTCCAAGAAACCCAAGCTAGGAACACCGGATTCACTTCTAGGCATTTGGATATTCTTGGAATTGGCACTGGTTGGAAACACACAGCAATGAGAGAAGGGAAGATAAATTTCAGACTGTCTTTGTTTCACTCACTAATGTCTCCAATACTCAGTAAGCATCTAGTATGTACTGGCCAACATCAGCATACACTGTAGTGATGTGTCTGTTGCATGGTACTCAAATGTGGGCAGTTGTCTGGTCTCAGCTTGAATGTCGGTTTCTGTGGGACAGAAGAGTAGAAAGAAAATATAGCCACCATAATTCCTTTGTTCCTGTTGTGAATGTAGGGGCTCCTGTTCCCTTCCTATAAATGACGATCTGTTGTGTTAGTCTCAGGAAAGCTCAGCTATTGATACAGGAGTTGCTGCAGAGAGGTAGCCAGCTTCCACAGATTGTGGCTCCCAGAGAAGGTAAACAGGCCACATGTCTGTCAGTAGGTGGGAGGGTCAAACAAGTGGTGCATCCACACGTTGGGATGTGAAGAGGACAGAGAGAGACCGAGAGAAAGAGAGAGAGAGAGAGAGAGAGAGAGCGAAAGAGGTAGAGAGGGAGAGAGAGGACTAGAACACGGGCCAGATTCACTAACATTTTTCTAAGTTAATTGAACAGGTCACGTAAGTCTACACACTGTATGGTTTATTCCTAGGAAACATTCTGAATAGATAAATTCACGAAGACAGAAAATAGATCGGTGTAGTGGCATGGCAGGGCGATGGTGAGGTAGGAAAAACAAGGAATGACTTCTCATGCACATGAGGGTGCTCCGGGTAATGACAAGTTCTGGAGTTGTATCATGGGGATGGTTGTGAAACTAGTTTAAGTGCACTCACTGCTGTTAAATGACCGCTTTAAAGTGGTTGTAATGTGGTTGTAATGACCAGTGTGCTGCACACATTTTAGCACAATGGGAAAAAAAATGGGGTTGGGGTGAAGAGAATGGAACGTTGGCCCCTTGATTTATAGTTTTCTTTATTTTTAGAGTATTAGTTTCCATTAACAGTAAGTACAGTAACCTAGTATCGTGGCCCTGTAGTTGGCAAGACCCTGGTCCCCAGCTTTGATGGCCACTGTCAAGGCCAAACACCCTGTCAATCAGAATGTTACCTCAGGATTAGACCGTGGCAGGAGGAGGTAATTTCCTCACTCCTCCCAAGATGAAAGTTAGTAACCAGCCTCCAGCATTTCTCTGTGTCAAGTAAGAAAAATAACTACAAATCTTCAACAGCGTTTACAAAATTGCTTTCACAGTCTTCCTCTTTCCGTTTAGTGACTCTAAGAGTGAAGGTCTATATTTCGTTTGGATTAAATTGTCATGGAAGAGGGCGCCTGAGTCACAAATCCTCACGCTATACCCAAAGACTGTAGTTTAGTGAGTGTGTGATGCTTACAGGTTTCCTTTTAAAAAGTTATTTGTTTTAAGAAACCCATGACAGAAAGAACTGGAGAGAAATGCACGGGAATAAACAGACTCAAAGGGGGAGTCATTGAGGATGGGCGCACTGCCATTTATAGAAATGTTAGATTTGTTTTGCTGTGATGGTATGACAGGTGAAATAGAAAGGTGCGCTTCGGGGTGCCTGCAGGAGTTCCCATATTTACTCCTCTTAGAGTGTGGGGGGAGATACTGCCGCTCCGAGCTAGAGATAACACGGTAATGGGAAAACAGAAGCGAGGATATGAACTGAAAATATTCTGGCCTCAGCAATAACTCTCTAGATTGAGTTAAATGTGTGGAATTCTGATGGAGAAACAGATAGAATCCCACTGCGACAAACGTGTAGGTCCCATCGCCAGAGGAGAGTGGGTGGGGCAGGCAGTGTGCTGCCAAGGATACGTCCTCCCGATGACTGAGCTTCTGGGGTCAGCCTCGGAGCCCCGAGCCTCCTGCCACCATCAGCAGGATAATGGAGACTGGTGTCTTCGGTCTCCCGGGAGAGGAACATGGCCGGAGATCAGTAGCTGATTTATAGCCCATCGCGGGAAGAATCTTCACTCATCTGCTGCGATGGTGTGGACGTGGTCTGTCTTCTCAGAACCTCGTGTAGTGGGCGATTGTGAGTTACAGATGGTTTCTGTGTGCTGTTGAAAGGGGGTGGATTATAGGTGTATAGCTAAAGACAGACGTGTGGTAGATGAGTAGCTATAGGTATGTGGTTGTAGATTACCGTTGTTTGGGGCCTTACTGGGTTTGTGACCAGGAAGGGGCAGGCCTTTGGGACAGGTTGCGGCCGTTGGTAGCACTGGTGGACAGTACGTGGGAGGAAAAGTGAAAGAGGTTACTAGGCTTGTCCGTCTGTCTGTGATTTGGGATGCTTTCATGACATTGACCCTGTCTCTCTTCGGCAATTTTAACTTTTTTAAAAAATAGAGATTTACAGGTGGGGTCCAGAAAAGGGCTTGTACTTGCCACATACCCTATGCACAGCTTCCCCCAAAGTAACCAAAACTACTAAGTATTGGTACACTGTGGTTGCAGATTACACGACATAGTTGCAGCATGGTTATATAATATAGCTGCAGTTTTATTTGCACTGTATCCTGGTTTTCTTTTCCCGCTTGGGTCCCCTTCTAGAAGTCCCATTTTGTTTTATTATTGAGTCTTTGTCCTCATCCAGGATATGACAATTCCTCAGACTCCCTGTTGCTTTTCATGACCTCGAACTTGGAGCAGTGTTCTGCACAGTTACTTTTAGAATTACCTTGTAGGTGATATTTTACCTCAAGAGGCCCACAGAGGCGACAGGCCTTCCTCAGTGCCTTGCAGAAGGGTGCACATGGACTCTGCCCAGTGCACGTTCACCCTGTTCCCTTTTTCTCCTCTCCTTGTACCTGGGATCTGGTATGCCATTCTGGGCTCCCCTAACCTAACGTTACAAATTCATTTTTGGAAGCGAACGTTTGCTTCAAGGGAAATTTATTGAGCTGGTGCAAATGTCCTATTTGTCCTTCGACTTTCACTGACCGATTCTAGTGTACGCGCCCATACAACACACGTGTGCGTGCATACACACACATACGTGTTGGCAGCGGTCAAGACGGAGTGGAATTAGGCATGTCAAGGTCAATGCTGACTTGTTCTTGTCCTGGCTGGTCTTTGACGCTCTGTCAAACTGAGCAAAGACATTCTCGGGAAATTTATGTTCCCTTTGGGTGAGTTCTTGGACCATCACTGGGCCAGAGGACGCGAGGAAAACAGCGGCGAGGTGCCTTGGCTGGTTTGGTTGTGCTGCTGTGTCTCACCGCGACAGCATTTGCGGATAACCCGGATTGTTTAGGCTGAAGTCTTTTCTTCGTGCTATTACTGATGAGCATTAAACAAGAAAATAAAATCAAGCTCGTGTGAAAGATTCAAGCTCTCTGGTGCCGAGAGAGACATCTGGTTATTGCTTTCATCGTCAGGCTGCTCTGGCTCAACAGGCGAAAAGCAAAACAAGTTTCAGTAAGTCACAAGATGTTACGCCAGTCGGGCTGCTCTGTCCTTGAGAGGGCCATCCATCTTGGCCACCGGTAGCCGGCCTGGCTGTGTGCAGCGGGCGAGGTGCGCAGGGTGCTTCCAAGGCTAGTTGCTGATGAATGCGTTTGGATCTCAGCCCTCACTGGTATTTGCCATCGCCTTCGACGTCTTTCTTGTCCTCAAATACTCAACCTGTGTTAATGAGCATCACCCCCGAGCCAGGCTGTGCGTGGCGCCCGCGGGCAGGGCCCGAACAGCCGGCACCTGGTCTTGGCAGCGACCAGCCTGGCCAGCGGGAGGCGTGGCCACGTGGAACTCCAGGGAGGAGTGTGAATGTTTCTTTTCTGTTCTTTTTCTTTACTTTCTTTTTTAGTGATTTTTTTTTCTTTTTCTGTATCGTGTTCTTTAAACTTGGAATGGTTTCAGGGTAAAACTGGATTTGGCCACGTGATCCGTCTGAAGGGCTCCCTTAAGAGGAAGGCTGGCTGTCCATGTGTTACGCCGGGATTGTCGACAGGGTGGCGGTGTGGTTGCTTTTCCACATAAGAGAATTTGAAATGAAATAAGCATGAAGGGATTACAGACATGTGCCCCCACACCCAGTTTATGTGATGCTGGAGAATCGAGCCCGGGCCTGCGAGCGCTTTAGCTTGCTGAGCTGCTACCCTGCACGTGAGCAGTAGTTTTGACTTAGGAGAAACCATTACTTCTGTTGCGCGCTCTCTCTCTCTCTCTCTCTCTCTCTCTCTCTGTCAGTCACTCTGCCCTCCTATTTCGGCCTCTCTCTCTTTCCCTCTCTCTCATATACATACACACCCCAGTGCCCGTGGCCCAAGGACACCTAGGAGGGATTGTGCAGTTTAAGAATACAACGGAGATTTTAAGAGGACGACATGGCCGAGGCATGGCTACTGCAGGTACCACCACTGAGCGTTCACATTGACCCCATGTGCCTGGGGGGGCGCTGAGGGAGCTGGGCGAGGAAGTAAAAGTGGCTGACGTGTGATACGGACACGCACCAGTTCCCCAGGTTGAGTGGAATTGTTACGTGCCACATGTATAAGCTAATAAGAATAATAATTATGGCAGAGACGAAGACTTAGGTGTGTTCCGGCTGAGCTGCAGCAGCAGGGCCAGGCCTGACTTCCCGGTGGTCACCCTGTCCCATTCATTAGCCGATGGCACAGATGGTGGATGAGCCCCAGGAACAGGGCAGCTCCCCAGGGGACAGGAGCCTGGGATCCCTCAGGAACCATGAAGCAGCCGTCCTCCCCTCACCGCCCAGCACCCTGGGCAGGGCTGTGCCGAGAAGTGGACTCTGCGTGTCCTTCCCCGGAGGCCACTCAGCCCGGGGAGGTGGCGCTGCCTCCTGACCTCGGGCCCAGCTGGCTCTTCCACTCTAGATCCGTGGGGTGAAGAAGGTGAAGTGGAGGTTGCATGGGAGAGGACAGCGGGCCCAGACTGGGTGCTGTTGCAACAGAGTATTGAAGTACATTTTCAGGTAGTTGTTGATCACAAACAAAATATGTAAATTTCATGTAATGCGCAGATGCCCAGTATATCCATGTGTGGGACAGAAATGTAGTCCCTCGGACCTTCACTCCCCGCAACCTCAGGGCGTGACCCCAGGGCCTTGATACTGAGCTGCAGCTCCAACCAAAAACAAATAAACAAAAACAAGCAAAAGAACAAAAACCCAAAACAATTTTTTTTTTTTGAGACAGAATCTCCCAAAGTCAGTCACCAGGTGTCCCAGGCTGGCTCAAAGTTGTAATTCTCCTGCCTCAGCCTTCCCCAGTGACAGAAATGCAGGGATGTGCCACCAGCCTGGCTGCTTCTGATATCTCTGATTAATTTGTTCTCTAATAAAGTACAGAGGTGATCCTACGTGGGCCCAATTTCCTTATTCTGGTGGTCTGAAACTGTGAGCTAAAATAAACTTTTCCTCCCCTTTTTTGTGCGAGTCGGGTATTGAGTTAGAGACAAAAAAAAAAAGTAACTAAGACAGGATATAAATCTGGAGAGAATTGATCCATCTGCAGAGGGCCTACGTTGCCGCGTAAGAGAGATCCCTGTCTGGCAATACTGCTGATACAAACGAAGGACTAGAAAAGCAAAGCCGGACGAATGAGGGTGTTGGGTGAGCCCCTACAGCTGTGCCTACAGTCCAAGCGCTCAGCCGACCGTAGGGCAGATGAGCTGGAGAGTTCTTCTGAGTCCAAACCAGACGCACCCATCTTGGTCCTTTGCCAAAGAACATGCACAAACTGATGCGCAGATTCAAGCCCGTATCGCTTTCCTTCATCTCCAACATTGGGCCTTAGGATCCAGTGTCTGAAGAAAAGAGGGCTGACTGGAGGAACGAATCGCGGGAGGCCTGGCAGGAGGGATGTTTAGGGTTTAATCCAACATCCCACGTAAGGAGCGTCAAGGCCACAAGCTCTGGGGCCGCTAATCTTCACAAATGCGCCTTCCGTCCCGGCCGGCCCTGCCTGAAACAAAGCACACCGCCACCTGGTTGGCAGCACCGTCTCTCGGGTGCTTTGCGGTGAAAGCATCTCCTTCAAAAACCTCGTTATTGTTTCAGAAAGTAATTTTAGCTGGCTGGTGGATTATTTGGATCAGTGGATTTCGAGAAACAAGCTTGTTCTAAATGGAGACGCGAGAACGCCCATTTCTAAAGACGATTAAGAGTGAATTGTTTTTCCCACGTCAAGAGAAACGGCCTCCCGTGGAGGTTTAAGTGGGGGTCCAGGTGGGAGAGAGTTACTCTGTGACTGCAGAGGGGGCAGCCCAACTCCACAGTTGCCGGTACCTGGGTTCCGATTCTTTGTGACCGCATAGAGGAGAATTACATGAAAGACGAAACAAAACAAAAAACAAAACTCTGAGTCCATATCAAGGCAAAACTTCTTCTAAAAAATTGGGCCATATTTATGCAGGTATGAAAAAGAGAACAAAGGCCCAGTTTTACAGATCTGAGGGTTAATGGAGTCCTTTTTTGAGATGTTTTTATTTTCCCCCATTTTTTTATTAGCATGTGTATGTGATGCACGTGGTTACATTGAACTCGAGAAGTTCATGCACATATACATTGCAACATCCTCACAGCCCCTTCTCCCTTTCTCACCTTGCCACACTCTTCCGCGTCCCCCCAACTCTTTGACACCTCACCCATCTGATTTTTATTAATTTATACTGTGGGTTTCTCATAATACACAGACCGTTCAGTATTTCATGTTGTGAGTTTGAATCACTTCACCGAGCATGATGGTGTCCGGTTGTGGCCATTTACCTTAAATAACTTATAGCTGTCTATCTTTATGGCAGAGTAGTACTCCATTGTGTACATAAACCGTAATTTTTGATCCACTGGTCTGTCGGTGGATATTTTATCATCTTGCATGATTTAGGTGTTTCTAGTTGTGCTGCCGCAAACATGATAGACTTGGGCATGCGTGTATATCTGTTACAGGGTGCTTCTAACTCTTTTGGAAAGAAACCTAGCAGATGTACTTCTGGGTCAGATGGGACATCTGTGTTCAGTTTTTTGAGGAATCTGCATACTGATTCTCAAAGTGGTTGAGCCAGTTTACGGTTCCACCAGCCTTGTAAAGGTTTTTGAGGTCCCTCCCCCCCCCCCCGCCCCATCCCCAGAAAGGACAAGTAGGGAGAGAAGGGACCTATGAAGTCATCATTTCCATGTTAATTGCTATTTTCTTATTTGTTTAGATATTTATTATTTTGAGACAGGGTCTCACTCTGTAGCCCAGGCTGGTCCTGAACTCACGATGGAGCCCAGGCTGGCCTTGAACTCACAGCAGTTCTCCTGCCTCAGCCTCCCGGGTGCTGGGATTACGGGCACGTGCCACCATGCCCAGCTTTTGTGATGCTGCAGAATCAAGCTAAGAGCCTTGAGCCTGCGAGGCTAGCGCTCTAACCTCTATGCCGTTTCTATAGCCCCGTGATTTCTGTTTACATGGCAAATTGCCACTTGTGCGTTCTAAGCCAGCTACCTCTATAAATTTCCATTATATTTTGGGCACATGTCCACGTAGCGTTTGGGTCTGTTGTGTCACGCACTGTTCGCTTTATTGCTTTAGCCTTTGCTTGTAGCCGTTCTGTGATACTGATTTTCCTGGGAGGTCCCTTCTCCTCTGTTGGGGTCTCCGCATGTTCGCTGACTCCCACCATGGCTGCTGCCCACTTTCCAAAAGGAAAAGTCCTTGAGGTAGACACTAGATAAGGAGGAGATGAAGCCACCCACGTAGGGGCGTATGTGAGAGAAAGACAAGCCACAGCCCTGCGTTGCAGAGTGGGGAAGAGAGGGACGGTGGTCACCAGCTTGTCTGAGATGTCGGACATCTGGATTTCTACACATCCTCATTCCAGAAGTAGTAGGAAATACATAGAGGATCTCCATGAGGGGGTGAAATCCATATATGTCCTGTGGTTATCTGTCATGGAGACAGATGTTGGCGCTGCTCTCATTTCTGAACAGGAATAGGAGCAGTAATTGCTCAGAAAATGAAATGTCACTCAGCGTACTGCACCGACAGACACCTGTCTGCCTCTCCTGTGTCTGTGCAGGGCCTCTGCGTTCAGAATGTCTGTCCTGAATGCCAAGGCTGAGCTGCACCTCAACCCCAGGGTCCACGTCTGTCCTCAGGTGCAATTCAGAGACGACAATGGTTCTGCCCTCAGAAATTAGTAAATTCACTTCCATGTGGAATCTGCCTACTTGATTAAGTCTCTGATAATTTCTCAGTTAGAAACCTGTTCCTGGGAAAGGCTCCATGCTTTCCCTTGCAAATACACTCTGAACCCCCAGCCCCATGTCTCTCATGTGTTAGAGAGTTTGGGATTCACGCACGAACCAAAAAAATTCAAGCAAGAATATAGTCGAAGTTGCATACATAACACGATTTTTCAATTTCTGAATTATGCACCCCTCGATGGATTGACATCAGAAATTTTTTGGTTATTGATTATTGTATACTTTTTGATTTGTGTGCTTCTAGGTCATGGCTGCCTTCTTCATGCTCAACATCATTCAAATTAGGACTTTCAATTAATAAAATTTCAATAAAGAAACCATGCTCTTCATTGTCTTGGGATCATTAACACCATCTGCGTCACCAGGGGAAGAGTGTAGGTCTGCTGGCCTCCACATGGAGGGCTCCGCTTGTACTGCGGCGGCTGGGACCCCAGATCCATGGCCCAGGAGACTGCAGGATAGGTCCAGTTTTCCTACCTTTATTTTCAAAACCCTCCCATCATCCTTGATCGGGTATGTCCAGTTGAGTCTCTTTTCCTTGTCTTTGTTCGGTTGGGTTCGTTTGTTTGAATTTTGTTCTCCAAAGCCAGCGTCTGAGTCAGATGGAGAATCAAAATGTGCTATTTCAGTTGGCCATTGTCTCCGCCCCTTTCCCATCCCGATAGTGACATCTGTAAGTTACAGGAGTAGAGATCTGTTGAGGCTCTAGGCGTCAGAGGTCTCGCACCATGCACGGCCAGTGGCTTCAAGGCAGAAACAGTAGTCACAGAGGGACCTGGCCGAGGAGCAGGGTGAGGAAGCTCACAGAAAGGTTGCCCAGGGAGAGCAATGATACATCCTCCCAGGTCTATCCCCAAGGACCCACCCCTCCAACCAGGCCCCATCTGCCAACAACGCCTTCAGCTACTGAGCTCATTTCAAATGAATCCTTCCATGAGTACAGTGTGCTGTGACCTCGTCCCCTCCCAAACACGGGAGGCTTTGGGGAAGACCTGTGGGACTGAACCCTGACACTCAGGGAGAAGCTTGTGCCTGTCTTGAAAAAGTTGACCACGCCCAACCAGTAAAACAGTGACTGTGGCAACTTTCACATGTGAACATGTAGCCTGGGGCAAAAGATGAGCAGTTGGAAAAGGCGACAGCTTTGTGGCGATCATCACTTTTTTTTATTTTAAAGAAGTACATTATCTCCAGCGTTTACAGAAGTCGTTGGGAACTTAGCCAGATTCTTGTAAATGTGACAGAGGATCATAAAAGTGTGATGCTGTTGGATTCAGAGGTGGCCACTTTCCACTTTTTCATAAGCTGAGTGACAGAGTTTCTTGAACGGAAATACCCTGCTGTCCACATTTCCTGTCCTCTTGAGGACTGTTGGCTTGAGTGCCACATTTTTAACCAAGAACACCTTGCTAAAGTCTCTGACTAGTTTTCTTTTGAATTCAGAAGACAGGCTGATATTGCAGAGAATGCCCACATAACTTCAAGAAAGCGAACTGTTTGTTCCAATGGATTAGAAAATAAGGCCTCTTCCAGTACTGAACACACCCCTGCGGTTGGTGTGCACCATGCCTAGGCTCAGTGAATAACTTCGCAGGTCACAGAGGAAGGACTGAAGTTGATACGCTTTGCGTTGAAAAGTCACACCAGTGTTGCATAGCGTTAAAAATTCCCAGGGCCTCTAATTTACCTGAAATAAATTTCAACATTTGAGAAGAAAGTTACTCTAGGTCACATGCCACCAACGATCATCAAATTTACACTAACCTCTTTTTGCTGAAATAAGCAATGGGAATTCTTTGTAGTAGTTTTGCTACTCAGAACGGAAGAGTGCACACACACACACACACTCACACACACATATATATTTCCTTTTCTAAATATTGCCTCTGCTTTCCTCAAACTATCTTTAAAAAGAGTTGTTGGGAAAATGCCAACCCAGTAGCACCTGCTTGTAGAGGTAGCTAGGTAGGTAGGTAGGTAGGTAGGTGTGCACGTGTGTGTGTGCGTGTGTGTGTGTGTGCGCGTGCGCGTGCGTGCTTAGGAAACTTTACCATTTTCCCAGACCAAGTGCCTGTCACTGATTTGAAGGAAATAATTATGAATTATGGATCACCTGCAAGAAGCAATACAAAATTAGCTCCTGGGCCTGTGTCCAAATACGGAATGACTATGACAAACTAGGTATTGAGCAGTGATTTATTAAGTCTGTGGAATTTGTCAACAAAGCTCATGAATGAGGACTCGAATGAGGTCAGATAAATCAAGTAGTAATACAAAGGGTTGTTTCTTTATAGCGAATGAAAAATGCATAAGTTCTGGTAATTTCAAGTTGAACTTGGAAATCGCTTCTGTTTGTGAATTGTCTTGTTTTCAATTGTGAGCGATGTGCCCAAGCTCGTGGACCGAGGAACACATCAAATCCCAAAGTTCTGATGGCGGCAAAACCCATTTGGCGCTGAATTCAAGAGGGGGCTGTATTAAGAGGACTGATTGACAAAGGATGCTCAAGAGAGCTTCAGTTGTACCTGTAACACAGTATCCCTAAGGTCTCACTGGAATATACAAATAGTGCTATAGTCTTCTAAACATTTTTAATAGAATAGCACTTGATCATTAACCACACTTTGTTGTCTTGAATGAATTATGAAATATCTAATCAGGAAGATTAGAAATATCTAATCAGCTAATCAGGAAGGCAGATTTCCGGGGTGTCTGTGGATGACTGACCCATAGGCCGGCACGTGGATGGTAGGGGGGCACCAATCAGTAGACTTGCAGCCTGGATAGAATAGAAAGGTGAGGAAGAAGCAGGTGTTGGCACCTTCTGGAAGAGCACCAGTCTCTGCCCTGGCTTCTCAACATTCATCTCCTGTGGAGAATTGCACGGGTGATTCTTGGGTGAAGTTCCAGACCTTCAGCCGTGGGCTGGTGTTGCATCCTTGACTTACTTCCTCTGAAGCTTTGTCGTGTTTTCTGAGAAGCCTCTGGCTCTTCCAGCTCTCCCGCGTGCAGATGGCAAATGCGGATTCTCCTTTCTCTGTCTCCCAGATGGCAGGCGCATGCGACTTTACGTGTGTGTGTGTGGAATTCTATTAATTTTGTTTTTCTGCAGTACCTTAACTGAAAACAAAACTTGGAAGGGAGACATTCACTGTTCAACAGAGCAACAAGAGATGATGCACCCATATTTTATCCCAATAAGTGATGCTAGGTTACTACTGAAAATAAGATAGCTGTTTATCTTCCAACTGCAAAACAAGTCTGACATCTCAGTTGAATTACCCGTAAGTAATAGAAGGCATCTTAAGGGATATCAGAAAATACTGTTACCCAAATAACACCTTAAAAACAACATATCAAAATTTGTGGGAGATATAGTAAGTTGCTGCTAAGAGGGAGATGTATATCATCGAGTGTACAGTTCAGAAAGGGGAAAGTGCTGAAATGACTTCCTATTTCCATAGGAAGAGGCTGGAAAAATAAAACAGAGAAAAATTTAATATAACTAGAGAAAGAAAACAGAAAGGTAAGTAAACTTCACAAATAAAGGTGGAAATGCCAACACTCCTCAGTACATAACTGATATTGCACAAGAAATTAGGAAGTACAGAGATATCTTGACATGTACCTTAATTCAACGTGGTCTACTTGAAATGTGGATAGAATGTCACAAAGAGCTGGTGGCATCATTTGTCGAAAGATACCAATTTAGCTGACCATTGCCCCTCTTTCTACCCTGTCACTCATGTTGGGGCCTTTTTATGCTGTTATTGTGTGGATTTCATAAGAGGGACACCCGTCTGTAGTCAGCCTCTTGTGTTCAGTCCATGTCACTAAGCATTATTGATTTGAGGTGGCCCCATTTTTGTTCAAAAGCTTTGACTCATTTGAAATTTTTTGATCACTGTATAATTTTTATTTGTATACTTTTAAGTCATTGCTGGCTTCTTCATGCTCAATATTATTCAAATTATGACTTTTAAATAATAAACCAGAATTTCAGTGGAAAAATATTTAATCAACAGCAGGGCTTGAACCCATGTCCACATGTAAAACTTTGCCCTCTCTCCACCAAGGAACACGTCCGTGGACCCGACAAAGACCTAACTTTGCCACAGACTTGTGATAAATCTCTAGTTACACAACAGCATAAATTACCCTTCTTCTGTAGATATAAGCACAGAATGTGTTTCCTGTACGTATCAGTGGGTCTTTCTTTTTTCTATGACCTAAAAACAGCACAACTATGTTTTCTTTTTTCTTTTTCTTATGGTACTAGAGACCCAAGCCCAGGGCCTTCCTGCTCACTTACAACCCCAGCCCATGTTTCAGTTTTGATATTGAGAGAGAATTTTGCTAAGGTGTCTGTTGCGTTGCCCAAGCTGAGCTAGAATCTGTCGTCTTCCTGCCTCAGTTTCCCAAAGTGCTGGCGTGACGGGTCCGCTGGGCCCCGGTGTCACTGTGAACTAGCATCCTTGGAGAAATTTCCATTTGGAATAAACCAAACTTCATTGAAATTGGAGATACTAACAATATCTCTAGTGATGATCCTTAAATTTCTCTGTGGCTCAACATCCCTCTTGAACCTCTGACAGACTGCAGTGAAATAAGGGCACAAGAAAGACGCAGGGGAAGCCCAAACTAGGATGTGTGAGAAGATGCTTGGGCAAATTAAAATCTCACACTTCCCAAATGCAGAACTTCAGCTTACAGGGTATTTCAAATGTCTTCCTCTCTCACCGCCGTGTTTGCAAGTAACATGATACTTTACTACAGAGCTCCTTATTATGCACAGTCAAATAATCAGGTGTGGGTCAAAACAAACTCAATTTATTTAAATTGTATTTAGAATGCTTGCCTTATGCTGCTCGGAAGTGACTTTCTGTAGTCAACTAGTGAAATTCCCTTAGAGGAAAATTTTGTTTCATTCTAATACTTTATATACTAATGAAACACCATTGTAATTCTCAGAGTCTTGATCTTGAGATCAATAGAGCTCTAAGATTTAAAAATGGATTCTGGGCAAGGAACTAAAGGTAGACATTATTTATACATTAAACACAAAAGAAGATTGCCCTTGTGCTAGGCGTCTCTGATTTGGGCTTGTGTGGTCAAAGTTGAAATATTTTTCTTAAATAGGTGGTTCAGAAGTAGCAGTACTTACATTTATGCTTAGAGATGTCTTTTGTAGTCAGCATGAGATTTTTTTTCCTCTCTGGTTTGTCATGCGTACCTGAGAGTTAATAGTCAGGCGTTTGCTGAGGTCTGCAATTCTTTTTGTTCCCTTAAAGAATATTATAACCAGGGGTAGCTCAGTAATTAGTGTCTATCTAGGGAGTGTGAGGCTTTGGGGTCAATCCCTCAACACCATGTAGAATTAGCCAAGCATGGGGGTGCACACCTGTAATCCCAGCACCAGGAAGGCTAAGGCAGGAGCATTGCCATGAGTCCGAGGCCAGTCTGGGCTCCATAGCGAATTCAGGACCAGCCTGGGCTACAGAGCGAGACCCTGTCTCAAAATATATGCCAGAGAAGACTTGAGGCCTGATGAGCAGACTTCATTTCCAAGTCAACGCAAAGCAGATGGTAATACCAAGTGACTGCCTGCTGCGTAGCTTGCAGAGAGAAAATCTATACATGGGGGGGGGGGGGCAAAGATAGAGAAGAGGAGGAGGAGGAAGAAAGAGACTTCATCTGTCCCAGAAAAAAAAGTTGGGTCATGTCCCAGCTGGACTGGGACCAAGAAAGTGTTTGCATCTTGGTACCCATCAGTTCAGTTAACCCAGGCACAAACAGAGCAGGTTCTTTGTGAAGTTCACAGCTATCTGGACATGTTCTTGGACAAAGCACACACGAGTAGCTTCCGTTTTCTCACATTCGACACTTGGTAAATACTCCCGACGTCCCTGTGTCATTTTTCCCACGGCAGAGTTCGCAGTGACCCTGCCACCTGTACAGATGACGTCCCAAGAAGCAAGGGCAAGGAGGAGTGTGTTTTAGTGCCAGTCCTGTTGTCTGAAAGTGAGGTTTTTGACTCGTTACCCAGGCGTCTAGAGCCACCTTCAGCACTGATGGATTACTCTGGTCTTTTCACGTTAAATCTGCTGCCAGTTGGGAATCAAATACTGACTCACACAGACACTGAGCCTCCGTTGACTTCTAAAACTCTCTTTTCTGTCCCTGTCACCACCCTGTCCGCAGACCTAGTTGGGAGAGCTGACGTCCCGGTGTGGGATAAGGCTTCCGGTCTGCCCTCCTGTCTAGACATGACGTCACTTGCACCCACTGGGGTCTCCCCCAGTGCTCGGGATTGCTTACTGAACGGCCAGCTGGGGGTGCCGTCTGCTTCTTCTCTGTCCCTAGGCTATCGCCATCACATAATTGGTCTAAATGGCAGTTCTCCACTTCCTATGGCTTGATTCTTGTACCTGTCTCACCTGTAACCCCTTCTCTGAGCGGTTATTGGGGGGAACAGGTGCTTTTATGGTAAGAACTTGATTACATCAGAGGTTCCCTCTGACCTGGGGACCCCGTGGCCACAGTTAGGGTTAGGTGTCACAAGTATATACTAATAAAAGGATAATTTGGTGAAAATCATAGAGACAAGTGACACAATAAAATGGGCAGTGGTCACAGAGGAGGAAGTTTGTGCGTGTGTTTGGGGGGGGGCGGAGTTCCACGCCGTTTTATTCTAGGAGGATTGAGACACTGGGCTGTCACTTAGGCTGCAAAGCAAACAACAAGTGGAAACACTGGGGAACTTACTGAGCTGCGATAGTTGTCCTATGTTAGCTACAGCAGGTGCTGGTCAGGGTACCAGGCAAAGCCTGGATTTGAAGCAGGAAATTCTGTGTTATACAGAAAGTCTGACTCTCAGGCCCCTTGACCACACCGTCTTGGGAGCTCCGGACCAGAGCGTCCTGCCGTTCTGTGGACACTGGGGTGGGGAAAGGAGGAAGTAGGGCTGCGCTGGGTACCGAGAGGGGCAGCGGCAGCCTCCAGGTTCCCCTTTGTCTTCCCCAATCTGGAGGACACGCAGAGGCACCTGCAGGGACTCGGCCCGGGACTTGCCTCGGCTGGAAACCTAGCAGTGGAGTCACCTCTCAGAAGAGCCTTGTGGCCGGGGCACCTGGGTACCGAGGCTCCCGTGTCCATGCACCTGCAGGGGCAGCCCGCTCGTGTCCACCACCGGGTCCTCCCTGGCTGAGCTGTAGCTCTGAGGGGAGGAATCACATCTCTCTCTGAAGAAACCCACGTAGTGATTTAAGAGCACATCTCAGACGGGAGCCTTTCTGCTCCCCAGGGACCACTGGACACACAAGGGACAGGACAGCCCTCTAAGGTATCAAATCGTCCAACCCAAGCTAGCGAATAATGCCATGGATATGCAACCCCATTGTGTAAAAAGATGTCTATTCAAATGAGAAATGGTGTCTCCAGGTGTTAATCTACTTCTGGGTCCTGAATAATGCAGTGGCACACTTAAGAGGACAAGGGGACCGTGGTCCTGTGGGTGGGGGCAGTGAGGGCATCATGCCCCTGCCATGGAAATACAGGTGGCTGCAGCATGCAGCCCTCCCCTTGCCCTGGTCTCACGGACACCAACCTGGGTTCCTGAGTAGCTCTGCAAACGGAACAAGAAGCTATTAAAGTTACTGGACAGTGGAAATTTTCATCACCTTTGTAATTACTCGTGCGATCCCCGGATTTAAGTTCTCCCCACCTTTTCACCTTCGCTGCTACCTGCCTCCATCTTGTACTATTTAGAAACCTAGAAATTTCATCTTGGTTTCCTGAGAAAAAGAATTTGATGATGATGATGGTAGCCCAGATCCTGGAGGAGGAAACCACGACTCCACAACGTGACGTCAACCTGTCCTGGCCCACAACTTCCCACAGGGATCTACGTAGATGTTCTGTTTCTTTTCCTTTAAACAAAAAGAAAACGCATTAATTATTGTGTTCGTTGGGTTTTTGGTAGACGGTAGTTCCGTTTGTGATGACCACTTCCAGGATGTGGGTAATGTGCTATGTGTGCGCAGCGGAAAGCGTACAGCCTGAAGAGCCGCCCATGAATCTTTCTGTTAAAACGCTGTCAGAAAGGAGAGGAAGATAGAAGCAGCAGGCTAAAGCTTAACTGATACAAATTGCAGCCACCTGCTTGCCCGTTTCTAAAGGAAATGGCTCTGTGGAATATAAATCAATTTCTCTGAATAAGCATTAGGTGGCCATTTTTGCTGTTTAAGGGTTTTACCCAAGTCCCTCAATTGTAGGCTGGTCCAGCCCACTCTGTGCTCTGGGTGTAAGAAGGTCACCTACATTAGGTGGTTCTTGTGGTCAAAAGCCACCCACCTGAGACCATTCAGGATGACCTCACGCTGCCCAGTGGTAGAGAAGCCCTGAGAACCCTTGGTGCTGACGAGAGTGTTGATTTCAGCGCAAGGGATGTTATTGTGGTTTGGATCTGGAATGTCCCCAAAAAGTCTCATGTATTTGAACGTTGTAGCTCATGAATGGAACTATGTGCTGTTGGGAGATTGGGGTCTAGTCTGGAGGGGTAAATTGCAGGCGTGTAAATTGGATTATAAGCATATAAATTGAATTATAGGTGTGGAGAGGGAGTTTACTGACATCTTCCAAACCTGGATCGGGGGTGGGGGGCCGCTGATCACTGGGTGAGATCTGGAAGGATCTATAAGCTGCTTCCTGCCTTCCTTGGAGGGCGAGTCTCAACTTGCCTTGACTTGGCTTCCTGTTCGTGATGTCATGAGAAGCTGCCTCCACCTCTCCCTCTGTCATGTACTTCCATTGCTGCCGGTGCCCATGCATGGACTGTGACCTTCTGAAACTGTGCGCTAGAATAAACCTTTCCTCCCCTAAGTTTGTGGGTGTCAGGTGCGGAGTCACAGCAACGAAAAAGTCACCAATGCAGGACATGTTTATCAGGTGTTGGTTTTGCCGGTGACTAATTACAGCATGGGTTATGTAGCTGATCTAAGAGAAGATCAGAGCTGCCACGGGGCTGTGGCTGGTCTCACCGCAGATCCACACTTACCGTGTCAACCCAGGAGGGGGACTGGTCAGCAGGGACACAGGGCGCATTAATTACAGAAAGGTAGTTACTTTGCATTTTTTCATATTTAAAAAATGCTTTTCATAGATGTCTTCTGTTTGGTGATTGAAGACATCTTTGCATTTGAAACACACACACACAGAGAGAGAGAGAGAGAGAGAGAGAGAGAGAGGGAGGGAGGGAGGGAAGGAGACAGACAGGGAGGGAGGGGGAGAGGCTCACACGATTTAAATTTACTTTTTTGAAAAATCACCAATTTTTCCTCCTTGTGTGGTAGGACTTGAATGATTTGCAAATTCCTAATCTCACTTTTTAGTGTTCTGTTTTGATCTTGAATTAATGCATATTTATGTTTTAAATTTTTTAACATTGAGTAAAAAAAAAATGTTATTTTTTGCGATGGTGTGAAGCTGCTGGTTTCTTGAGGGCCCCAGCTCTGCCCCCAGACCCCGCAGTCGCTCCCCTGTGCAGCCTCCTGCTGGCTGTTTCTGAGGCCAGCGAAGAAGCCACACTGTTCTCTCCTGTGTGCGTGGCCTCTCTGCGGTCCTCACGCGGGCTCCTGCTTCTGCGGACGCGGCACATTCTCATTCCCCCGAAGTTTCACATCCGTGGGTCGCTGCTGGGCGGGTCCCCATTTGTAGCTGCCTGAATTGCTCTGATTGCTATTTCCTGAGCGTCTCATCAGAGATGCCGCTATGAGTGTCTCCGGGCTGAGCTCATCGCGGCCGCGTTCTACACCTGTGACTGCCGCATCCCATCTGAGTCACCCACGAGAATGCGACCGTTTTTTCAAAACGAGTGCCACTGTCGCACACAGGTCTAGCCTCCTGTTTGGAGAACACATTCAACCTAGTTACCAACTCGATGGCTGGGGCTCTGTGCCCAGCCCGGGACAGCGGGCCAGACTCGCAGCGGGCAGCTTTGATCTGTCTAGCTGACTGTGAAATGTGGTTTGTCATTAAACGATCCAATCTGATCTGGAAATAAATCAACAGAATTAATAATGAAGCCATTCTAGTAGGGAAAATCTTTCCCTTTGGCCTAAGATGGGAATTAGAGCAGGAGGATTGAAAAGGGAGAGGGGAGGGATTTGTAATTTAGCCACGATATGTGCGCGCATAAAATGCTCAAGACTGTAAAATATTATGTATTGCATTTATCCATATAAGTAAAATGGGAAAATAATTATAGTTACCAAACCATAGGTGTTAGTAGGGTCGAACCAACTCATGGTCATGGGTAATTATCCACAGCAGGTAAAACACGGCTTCCCCTTCTCTCGCCAAATTGACTGTATTAGTCAAGTCTCCTACTCTTTGGCTATGTTCACACTACCAGTATTAACTACTAAACTTCTCGAGTGACTGTCTGGGATGGTGAAATTGCGGGGGACGAGTTCTTGGTCAAAACAATAAATGAGGGTGGAGCCAAACCGAGGCGTGGGGGGGTCAGGCTAGCCCCGGTTCTACCGCTCGCTAAAGCCAGGATCACTGCAAAACCGTGAATCACAGTGCTTCTTGTCTGAGGTCACCGTGCCGCCACGATGCTGGGGTTTTCCCTTCTGAAGGACGGGGTTGAGGTGGAGGCTGCAGCTGTTCAGCAGCAAGTAACAGCAGGTGCCTGTGTTCCCCAAGGGACACTCGGGCTTGAGGGGCCAAAGGGAGCTGGGTGTACTGCGTGTGCACCAAAGACCAACACTGTGATGATGGCGTCTTCCCATTTCAATGGATAAAGGAAGATACTTAATGAGCAGAGATCCGAGTCTACCTCACCGGAGAGACATTGGCATGGATGGGTCCGACGGGCAGATTGCACATGCCAGCTTCTCCATCTCCTACCTCTGGGTGATGAGGTTCAAGACTTACCGAGCTTTGAACACCAGGCCTGCATTGAGTATCCCGCAGTTATGCACCAAGATTCTTGGAGAAGTTTCCCAGAATTCTCCATGTGGTGGCTAGCAACACCTTAACACAGGGAAAACCCAGTTTAAGTTCTGGCGTTTCCTCCCTAGGGAGCCTCTTGGGATGGACTTTGCTGGGTGCTGATCCCCCGTGGGTGGAGAACAGTGGTGGTGTCTTTCGTGTTGGAGTCATGGAGAGGTGAATCTTTAAGCAGAAACCAGGAAAAATTTCTTCCTTAGGGCTTGACATAAACGTTCCTAGTAATAATTACTCTTTGCCAGCTCTTAGACAAGATAACGTGTTTAGATGTTTTTCATTTCCTGATTCTTAAAAACATTTTGGAGTTGGCTGAGAGTAGAAGACAGGTTATTTATTTTATTTATTTGAAATCTCTCTGTGTTTCCCCCAGGCTGTCCAGGATTCGTGGAATCCTGCCTCAGCTTCCCAAGTAGCTGGGATTACAGGCAGAAGCCTGGCTGATAACACATTGTTATGATGAGTCTATCTAGGCACTATTTTTAAACCACTGTAAACTTTTGAAATAGAGCTTACGGGAGTCTATGGGGGTAGACATCAGTATGTATTTGTCCAAGCGTACAGAGGACACAACACCAGGAGAAAGCTACAGGCTCTGAACTGTGGTGATGTGTCATTGTGTGTCCACCAGCCCGTGGCAAAGGTGCCGTTCTGGAGGGATGCAGGAAACAGGGAGTCTGCATGTGTGTGGTCACGTAGAGGGTGTGCCGGTCAACCGCGGCTGTCCACTGGATTAAGGGACTTCTGGGCAGTGAGCGCTGTAGCCTCCCATCCCTGAAATCATGGCGGTGTGGGCTCTCGGGAGAACGGACCTACCTGGACGTGGAGGGCTGCAGAGAACGAACCGGGGACTCAGGTCGGTCCCTCCCTCGCTGGCTGTCTCCAGCCCCCTGTTCCTGGCCAGTGTGAGTTGGGTAGCGTCCCTTCTCTCTCCCTGCCTTTCTGTCGTGACAATGGGCAGGAAACCTGTGAAACTATTACGCAGAACAAACATGACTGCTTTAGAGTGTAGTACGTCCGGTATTTGGTCTCAGCCTCGAGAAAGTCAAGCAGTTGGGGGGTGGGGGGTGGGACAGGTGGGTTGTCTTGTAGCCTTCGGCCTAATATTGACTGTGCATCTAAAAGAGGCTCTAAGAATTAATTCTACTAAAGTGACTAGGTAAGTCCCAAGACACATAAAAGAGAGATAAAACTGTTTTTACTAGGAGTCTGTAGGCGCAGAGCCATTTGTGAATCCCGGTGGTCTGCAGACTTTGGGAGCCCGGGGGCTTCCTGATAAGAGATTCCGGCCTGGACAGTCTGCGAGTGGAGATTAGGGGGAGCCCAGGCGCAGACCTGCCAGGAGGACGCTCCCTAATGAGGTAAACACGGGGCTAAAACACTTAATTGAACCTTAATCGCGTCTGAGCCTCCCATTGTCTGAGCTCTCTGCTTCATCTCCTCTGAATTCTGTCCTTTATTACATTTTTTTTCCCGGAGCAGCAGCCTGAGCGTGACACTCTCATGCGCTTTTCCACAATAAAGGGGTCGCTCGTCTTTGACAGGACGTCACCGGCTGCCTGGAAGGCAGATAATCGTCGCCAGGCAGGTATATTCTGTGAAATTTAGCCTCGGAGCCGTGCCCACAATGGCGTCGTCCAAAAGCCACGAGTCACGTGGGCGTGCAGGTAGCAGGTTGTTCACTCCACACGCTTATCACACCTCGGCTGCCGAGGGGACTCGCTGCCCCCCCCCTTGTAATGTCCTGGGATGACGGTGGCATCTGGCAGGCAGCGCCAGGCTTGGCCGAGGTCGGGGCGCCTTCAGCGCGCTGCCACTCGGCCTCTAGTGAGGGCTCCTAAAACACAATGTGTCTATTATGTCATATTAACATGTGTCTTAAGAGGATAGTTAATGCATAATACATGTATAATATATTAATAATTAACATAAATGTGTTAATAGGAAAATGAATATGCTAGAAAGACCCAATGTCTCTGTCTCTCTGTCTGTCTGCCTCTTTCTCTCTCTCTCTCTCTCTCTCTCTCTACCTTTGCCTATGTCTGCACCTGTGTCCCATTTCCGGACAGTTGCCCTGTGATGGGAAGGTCGTGACTCTGTGGCGACTGAAACAGAGGACTGAGACCCCAAGAAGTCGTCTCTCAGTTGCTAACAAACTGAGGCATGAAAGATGCCAGGCAGAGGAAGTAAGCATGTGCCTGTAGGCAGAAGAGGCCGGCCGCACGTCGCGTGTGCTCTGTGGTCTACCCTCTCAGTAGCTTCCGGAACATTCCCGGGGCATCCGGTGCTCTGTCCTGAGCTTGCAGCTCCTCCCATGGGCACCCCCTCTTCCTCCCCTGTCCCCCTCACATCCACGAAGGTGAGAAAGTCTCTAGCACGCAGGATGTCGGAAGACTCAGTTCCCCCCTGGGGTTTCAGTCCATGGTTGGCCTTAAAACAGAGAAGGCAGGGTGAAAAAAAACATAACGGAGGATAGGTTCTCAGTCCCTGGCAGCCGGGAGGAAGAGAGGGAAGGGAGGATCCAGGGAAGGCCACACCCTCACACGCCTCCTCTCCAGAAGGAAACCAGCTCCTAGAGGGCCTGACGTGAACCAGTGAACTCAACAGTGGGTGAATCGCTGATAAGGGAAGCAGCCTCCTCCATCCATTCACCATCCCAAAGCCCCACCTGTCCGCAGGAGGCTTTCAGGAGACATTCCAGATGGAAGCCACACAGCTGCAATTCACTGGGGGTGTCAGAAAATCTGACACCGTTCAGAAAATACTATTATTCTTCCTGTGCCTGTTCCATTTCTTATCACCACCAAAACACTCCATTTTCAAAAAAAAAAAAAAAAATCCTGGTAAAGTAGAAATCTGCCTTCCAAATTCACCAGTGGGCTAACAGCTACTAACATTTTTTTTCAAATTAGTTTGGCTATGAGCAGGCCTCACCTTGATAATGTAAGAGAGCAAAGCCCTGGTGATGTTTTGAAGTGAGAAGATCCAAGAGAGATTTACAAAATAAAGTTGCAGCCCATTTTTTTTCTTTCTGAATGTGTTATAATTTTGGCTTTCGGCTAACTCAGCTTCCCGTGTTGGCTTCCACTAAGGTGAGCTTTCTTCAGAAGAGATTTTGAGTAGAATTATCCTGTAGTTCACCCTGTGGATGGAGATGGCAGCCCCCGTGAGATTGAGGCTGACAGCCCTTGCCCTTGAGGCTGGAAGAACCTCTCCCCACCCCCACGTTACAGTCCGTCTCACACAGGACACAGGAGGAAAGGAAAGCCCCATCTCGCAGGCTTAGTGCCGAAAGCAAACGGCAAGGACTGACATCTTAGCGTTCGTTTCTCATGTGGAGGTACATACTGGGTGGTCATGTCTTTCTATTTCAAAATGGGAAAGAAAAAATTCTATCTCATTGATGTTAAATTTGGTTTCCTCCCGGGGCCTTGGGCAAAATTTGAAGAACGCAAGATGTTTTCCATGAAGCAGCAGCTGGCGTGAGCTTGGCAGCAGCTGTTAATATGAATAATTCACCATTAATTGGCTCCACAGGTGCTCCTGAAACCGCGTGCCAATTTGGATGATAGGATAATGATTTTGATTCAAAGACGTAGTATCATGGTGATTTATTCTCACCATTGTTGGTTGTAAAAAATAAGACATTGAGCCTTCTCTTAGTCTGTTTTATGATACTGTAACAAAATGCCTGAGGTCAGGGACTTTGTGTAGAAATAAAGTTCTGTTTGAACACTGAGAGTAGGTATCCTTCGTCTGCTCTGCTCTGGTGTGGGACTTCGGACTAGGTCACTGTGTGGTTAGTGACTTGACAGTGGGCACACGTGCGGAGAGGAGTGGTCACAGGGTGAGACTAGGAGAAAGAACGATTCAGAGATTCACTAATCCATGCTGAAGCTGATGTCCCCAAAGACTTGGTCACCTTATACTTGGCCAGGCCTCTGAAAGATTCTGCCATCTCTCAAGGTGGCCCTCCAGAGGACATAGTTTTCTTGGGTTAACATTTAGGCATGAAACTTAAAAAACACAACCAAACTGAGGCGGGCTCCCTGTGTGAGTCTGTGAATAACTCATGGATGGAGGGTTGGACAAACAAAGGATCCTCAGCCTTGGATAGAAGCTGCTGCCGTTGTAGCTTAACAAAGAAGTCTCCCATTCCCCCCCGGAAATTCTTTCTATTTCATTTCATTTCATTTCATTTCATTTGGTTTTTTTTGAGACAGGGTCTCACTCTGTAGTAGAGGCTGGTCCTGAACTCACTCGTGTAGCCCAGGCTGCCCTTGGACTCACGACAATCTTCTGTCTCAGCCTCCTGAGTGCTGGGATTACAGGCATACTCCATTGTGCCTAGCTTATGAGGTGCTGGGGAGTTGAACTTGGGGAGTTAGTGCTTGATTTAGCGTTTGCTAGGCAAGCACTATAACTACTGAGCCATTTCTCCAACCCCGTTTCTCTCTGTCTGTCTGTCTGTCTTTCTTTCTTTCTTTCTTTCATGGCATTTATTGTGCCAAAGCCATCCAGTCTAAGGTTTGGGAATGCTCCTAAGACTCCTAGCTTGCTAAGATGCGTGGAGTGAGGGATAGGAGACGGGAAAACCATAGAGCACTGCCACGGAGGAAGCCGCGTGGGTGTCTTCTCGTGTCACTCATGTATGTTGCACATGAATACAATGTTAATGGAGGCGCTGAAAATATGAGAAAAGTGTTTGTAAATATTTCTTTTTTAATACATTTGGAAGGTGTGGCCTGCGGATCTGATCCTGTTTTCTTTTGGTCTGTGAGAGAGGGCGCCCAAACTTCCAGCTGCGTCTCTTTCTTCCACTCCATGTGGAGCTCAGGGCCTCCACAGAGAACTTCTTCACCTTTCCTTTCAACAAACTCACTGCCCTTACTATTCCTAAATACTCTTCAAAATGAAAAAAGAATAAGCTCTATGTCTAGATTATTCACTGGGAAATAATGTGTCATTAAATTCTAAAGTCTATTGGGTCTATTTTTTGCTGTTTGTTTGTTCCTGTGGCCTTTGTGTTGACACAGGCTCTAATCTCAATGCTAAGACAGCCCCTGGGTTTGGTGATTGTAGTGTATAGCATGGGTGTTTATGTGTACTGGGTAGGCTGATTACACACGGATCTTGTCATTAATCTTGTCATTAATGGAGGGTATGTTAGTAGCTCCTTTCAGTGAAAGTCTAGAAGAAAACATTGCATGTGAAGTCAAGAAAAGGGAAGGAGATTTTGTCAGGTACCCACACACGTGCTCTGTGTGCATTGTGACCCGCCCTGTGCTGGACACTGCAGAGACCCAGGTGGCACCAACACAGACCCCACTCCTCCACCATCACAGTCCAGTGACAGGTCAGATCTGTGGGACTTGCCGAACCTTCGGGGACTAAGACGAGAAGGAGGCACTCACCTGAATAGCTATAAGGTTACCAGACTAAGGACAGGAAGTAGCGTTTACAAATCCAGAAGCGGGAGGAGGCCAGGCTGGATGTGACACTGTGAGGGAGGTAGGGACGAAGTGTGTAGGGGGTGAGTGTGTCAGGACTTGTGGGTGACAGTGACCAAGGCTTGGACCGAACACGCTGGAGGGGAAAATCAACATACAAAGACACGCTTAGCTGTATGAGAAGAGGTGCTGTCTTCTAAGGTTGTTGAAAAGCATGGAAGGGAATTGGAGTTTCAGAAAATAGGCAGTGGGAATTTTTTCCTCTGGCTCTATATTTTTCTGTCAATCTTAGGCAGACCTTGCCCAAGTAAGGTAAGATAGGCACCTGCAGCCCCAAAATAAGCACATATTATCTGAGAAAACTGACGGAGAAAAAAGATCACCTTCCTCTGGACAGATCTCCCAAGCCCTGAGCGAAGATCCCAGCGATCAATTGGTCAGGCCTGGGACAGGTGACTTCCCTGCACCCTGGAGTGGAAGTCTGTCTCAAATGAACCAAACTCTTTGGGACAGGTGACAAAGATGGAGGGGGAAAAAAGTGAATGCATCGAAAGAATTAGGTTCTAATGCCAAAATGGGAACTAGTTTATGGAAAAACAGAAGCAACCCAGAGCAACAAATCAACACCAGACAAAACCCAGCACATCAGAAATTTCTTCTACATTAAGTGATAGAAAGCTGTCGTGGGTTTGCATGCGGTGGAACAGAGTTTTTCCAAAAATAAAGCCTGAAGCCAGATTGAAATTTGCACATATGGAAGTCCTAGAGGGAGTAAACAGAACCAACCAGGGACAAGGAAACACCTCCTCTGTGCTTTCTGTGTGTATATGTGTTTGGTTATTTTGTTTTCTCTGCAATGGAAGTGAAACATCAAATTATTTGCGAAAGCAACAATGCATCCGCAGATGAGAACGTCAGCTGGTTTTGAAGCCATGTTGTCGCTCCCTCATTGTTCACAGCTCGGCCCCCAGGAAGGAGGTGCAGAGAAGTTGGAGATGGTTACTCATACAAAGATTGAGTGAATTTTTTAAAAAGTATTTATAAGTTGAATAATACGTTATATATATATATAATATATATAATATATACATATATTATATATATTATATATATAAAAGATTTATTCACCCTTGAAAAAGAGAAAGAAAACATAAATGGTGGGTGAGCTGGCCCTGTGGCACAGACTTGTCACCCCAGTACTCCGGGAAACTGAGACAGGAAGGCTACCAGTTTGAGTCCACACTGAGTAAATTGGAGATTTTGCAAGACCCTGTCTCAGAATCGAAAGCAGAAATGGGCTTGGAATGTAGCGTTGTTTGAAGACCCTTGGTCTCAACATCATGTAACAACTGTGTGTGGTGGTGCACACCTGTAATCTTAGTGCCAAGGAGGCTAAGGCAGGAGGATTGCTGGGAGGCCAGGACCAGCCTGGGCTGCGTAGAGTTCATGACCAGCCTGGACTACAGGGAAAAAAAAAGACTGAGTTGCGTACGAATGACCTTATCTGAGGAAACTTACATATTACAGCTCACTGTTGTTGTAGAATTTGGCTTTCATTGGGAGAAAGGGCTCTGATCGTTGTGTAAGCTATTCATAGCATCCAAGACTATAAAAATGTTAAAAACATGTGTTAGCTTACTGCAATATGTTTCTCAGTCAGCAGTCATTTAGATACAATTTTATATTTTATTCAGTTTAATGATATAAAATGATACAAAGCAAAGCACCCATGATACTGTGGAGATTGTGTAGATGTGTGTAGATGTCAACACATCAGAGTGTACATTTTAAATGGTCGGAGTTTATTAATGTAAAGAAACTTCAAAGAAACCTTAAATAACAAAAATGTCTGGAATGCAAAGGGCACGCCGCGCAGACAGCGTGGGTGCGCCCCACCTTAACGCTGCCCCTCTTTCCCCTTCGCCATCTCTCTGATAGACTTTCCAGCCAGCCGGGATGGGCTGCTTCTAAGAGCAACGCTGGGGCTTCCTCTGGGTGCTTCATAGAGATACCCAAAGCAACCGCAGCCGGGACATCTCCATGGTGGCCGTTAGCACCATGGGCAGCGACCAGCCGGCTCAGGTGGTTCTTTTCAGGAAGTTTTGTGAGACCAGGCAGCTGAAACCGTGAGCCGAGGTCTCCATTCCCACAGACGCCCTTTGGACAGCATGGCAAGTGTTGGCCTTGAATGTCTCTGTTTTGGAGCAAAAGCTTCCATTCATTAAAAAAAAAAAAAAAAAATGGTACCATTTTTAAAAAAGGAAAAGGTGTAATAATCTACTTGTGACAGTTCCATGGAAGTACACACACACACACGTGCGTGCGCGCGAAACCATGATTCAGTTAAATGATACTAAACGCCAGCTGTTGGTGGTAATATCGAGCCACAGTTGCGCTGGCTGGCAGTGCCGGAGGAGTTCATGAGAGAGCACGCTGGGTCTTTCTGTGTTAATTCCTAGAGCTTCCTCTGGATCCAGTTACACCCAGATGTTTTGGTCTTGTTTTTAAAGAGCAAACAGTGGTCTGCATCGTTTGTAGCAGATGCCGGCCTTTGTTAGAAGCCACCAGGACAGGGCTGGTTGGATGGCACAGCAGCTGGACCTCTGCCTAGAAAGCACAAGGTCTTGAACTTGGTCCCCCAGCACCACATAGATCAGGCCTGGTGGTGCATGGCTGCAGTCCCAGCACTCAGGAGGCTGAAGCAGGAGGATTGTTGTGAGTGGAGGCCAGCCTGGGCTCCACAGTGAGTTCAGGACCAGCCTAGAGTACAGAGTGAGACCCTGCCCCCCGCCAAAAAAGTAAAGAAAAAAACGGAAGCCACCAGGAATGGTCAAAGGGTTTCTTCCCTCCAAATTATTCCTTCGATTAGTATGTATTTGTGATGCATGGTAATTACGCTGATCATGGGGAACTGGTGCATACACGTGTCGTGTCGTGGTCATTTTTCTCTCTGTCTCCTGCTTTGCTCACATTCTCTCCTCCTCCCCACAAAAGCAGTCTCCCTGTTTGCTGCCACCGCTTTGTCATTCTGCTTTTCTATTTGTCTATACTGTGGGCCCCTCAGGGCAATCGTGGGATATCCGTAGGGAACGTCCCGTGTCTGACTGATTCTGCTAAGCGTAAGTGGCCTGCAGATGCACTCAGTTTTCCATAAAGGACTCAAGTTAATCCTTAGTTGTGGCAGTGTGGTACTCCAGTGTGTCCAACTACCGTGTTTCCTTAATCTGTTGATAGGCATGTAGAACGCTCGTAACATCTCCCTGTTGTGAACTGTGCTGCTATAAAGCTGCATGCATCGTGGCAATATGATAACTTTAACTCTTTTGGAAAGATACCCAGAGGAGGTACAGCCAGGTCACATGAGATATCCACTTTAGTGCCCTGAAGACCATCCCCTACTGACATCCCTGGCGGTTGCGTCAGTTTTCAGTCCCACCAAGGACATAGAAGAGCCCCCTTTCCCCTCCACAACCCCCACCCGGCATTTATTGTTTCTTGAGTTCTTGATAATCGCCATTCTCGCAGGAGTAAGATGAGGCCTCGCTGTGATTTTGATTTGCGTCTCTCTGACGGCTAAGGAGTCGAGGTCCACCAGGAGCAGAGCTGGCCCTCATGCCCAGGCATGTGTGACTGCAGGACAGTGCCCGCCACCCCTGCCCTGGACTGCCTTGCTTGGATAAGGCTTGTTGGGCCTGCCCCAGCTGGTACCGGGTGTCAAATCGAACTCACCATGGTCTCGCAAAGTTAGTGGACAGAGCGGAAAGTAGCTCCATCCTAGGGCCCGACTGCAGTTGTGGGTGAGGAGGGCTGTGGCGAGAGTCATTATTCTGTGAAAGCCCAGCTGCAGGCTACGGAATGTGGATTCCCATGGGGGGCTCCTCCAGCGGGCACTGAGTGCCCTGCAGCTGCGGTGGCTGGGACTGTCTGCCTACCCCTTCACCTGAGCACTTTCCCACCAGCTCTGCACTTCCGCATTCAGCCTGCAGCACACTCCGGCTGCTCACAGCATGACGTCTTGCTCCACCCTCCCCACAGGTCACCATCAGGACATGAGGAGTAAGGTTGCTGTAGGCCACGGAAGCTCCTAAAACGGGGTCATCCCCCATGCTCCCCCATCCAGAAGCTCGTGTCTGACCTCTCCTCAGGGGCGAGAGGATGCGGGCGCTCTACTGAACTTGCAGGGTTTTCTCATGATTTTAAATACCTCACCTAGGATCCAATAAAGAAGCAAAAACACAAACCTGAGATTCCCATGGGTTTGCCTGGAAATCTAATGTCTAGCAGTCTGACCAGTACCTCTCCTAGCTTGAGGTATAAACCCCGTAGATTCCATTTTGTGTGTAGAGCCACGGGCCAATCTGTGCACCTGC
>PVKB01004782.1:67466-109866 GCA_004027205.1 Ctenodactylus gundi
GGATGTATTTCCTTCTAACGTGGTGGGAGGGGTGGGGTCCAGAATATGGAAAGAGGCCAAAGTATGACAGGGAAGAGAATCAGTAGTTCAAACATTCTGAGCAGGATTTTCAGAAACAAGAAAGGCATGAAGGAGAGGTGGAGCGATTTCATTTCCTTTGGTTCATGTCGTACAATACCCACAAGATTCTCTGATAATCCAGAATAGGCTGCTGGGCCAAATATTATTAGTTGTTCTGTTTGAAGTCAGGGGAACAGTGTTGGAGGAATCGTGTTTGGATAAAGGAAAGTTCATGTCGGACTCTACACGGCAACTTTGAATGTCCTGCACCTTGCAGAAATAACATAACCTCTACTAAGTCTGCTAGTCATCTAAGGACCCAGAATTCCCCCAGCCCAGATATATCCCCAAGAGAAATGCGGCCTCTAGAAGATTGTGCTTCATGATAAGAATCGGCATCCGGAAGCAGCCCAAACAGCTGCAAATGTGCGACTGAGCAAATATGGCTTGATGTTCTTAAAATTGCATATTGCACTGGAGCAGAACATTGAATAGTTTGATAAAAAGAAACAATTGCAGGGCAGTATGCATGAATCTCGCAAAGGTAACAGAGGAGCCGGGGCAGCGAACCGCAAAGCAATCCATACTGAATGATGCCCACTGCATGAATTTCAGAACTGCGCAAAACTGTCGTATTAGATAATTAATTTGCTCCCAGCAGTAGAGTTGCCTGTTGCCTAGGAATGTTATTATTATGCTGTAAGAATTTTTCGTTCTGAATAATTCAGTACTGGGCAAGTGGTTAAGTAAGTATATACCACAGTGACAGTGGCTACCAAGTCATAATCTCAATATTTGGACCTGTTCCTAGGTGAGTGTTAGAGTTCAGTCAAGAGCAAATAGGTGATGGGCCGGGTTGACAGTCGTCTACCTGCCCCTGTACGTCTAGCAAATGTGCTTTTGGGAAGTGTGATCTTCGTTGCTTCGTTTCTTAGTGACTTAGCAGCTCTGTTCATTAGAAAGGGAAAACGCATGATTTCTACAAAATCTAGTTTGTGGTACGTCCCCTTTTTCTCAGAGCTAAGGGTGGGTTGAGATACCGGTTAACATGTTTTCAGGAGGTTGGCCTTGCAGAGAAGAGTTGGGGTCAAGAGTGAGAAAGACAGCCTCAAATACTCCATGATGCTGAGACTCCAGCACCCCCTCCATCTAATCAAGACCTGAGTCTAGACCCATGAAGAGTTTCTCTCAGGAGGCTCTTGAACCACGTCTGTTCTGGGGAACATGGATTGTAAGGAGACAAATCAGATGTGTAGCTCCTTGGAGAGAAGTTTTTCTTCTATGGCATGTGAATGTGCTGCTGGCAGAGGTTAACTTTGGATGAACATAGGTCTGGCCCCAAAGGTATGCTTTCGGGGGCCATGTTTGAGATAACTTAGTAGATTGCCCTTGTTTCTCATTAGAGAGGTTGTATTGCAGAACTGTGGGATTGAAGGCCGTAAGACAGCTCCTGATTTTCACAGTTATAAAGAAACACTTTCACTCCGAGGGTCCCCTCATCCTGAAATGAAGGAATAGTCCCAGTTGACGAAGAATTGTGTCGGTGAAATGTCTAAAAAATTCCCCCTGGAAACACTGGAGCAGAGTTACTTGAGGTGCTCCCGTTGTGACAGGGAAATCTGTTGAATCATCCCCTTGAAGTGGCCTCATGATAGCCAGCCACTCCTCCACCCGTGATCTTTTCCCCCACAATAAGAATGCCCCCAGTCTCCTACCCAGCTGGATATTCCATGACACCTTGCCGAGTCGCCCGTATTCTTGCACACCTTTGAGTGCTCCTTTCCCAAAAGATGACGTTTCTTCCCCCCCTGCAGTAAAGAGTTGGGGAAGAAAGATGCTAGAGGAGAGAAAATACAATGGACGTATCAAAAGGAGTGGAAGATCACTTCTCAAAAATCCCGGAGACAAAGCAGAACTGAGGCTACCTGTGAAACGTGCGGGAAGATCAAGGTCACTCTGTCTTCCAGAGACTGCACAGACCAGGCCTTTTCCAGGAGCCAGGAGACTTTCTTACACCCTGAGCATGAGACCGTGGAGTCAGACCCACAGAGGTGGCCGTCACATCCTACTTTCTTTTAATCTGCTCTTTTGGGGTAGATTCCTTAATGTGCCGAAGACGAAAAGGCTTGCGTCATCCATCCATTCAAGACACAAAACACAGCGGTTTTTTTGAAGCGCACGGCCACCACCACTCAACCTTCCACGTGTCTGTGTGAGGACGCAGATGCCCTCTGCCATTTTTGCCACAAGCATGTGGATGAGTGAGGCATCATGTGATTCATGGGCCTTGTCAAACAAGAGCAAGAAAATACACAATCTTCGGTATCTCCTGTAATCCCAGGCACACATTTTATGTGTGGCTTGGGGTCATATTCCCTCTTTTGAGTCATATATCCCCTTCTATAGCTTGGGTTACCATGGAGATAAAGATGTGACAGCGCTGAGCAATGTAAATGGAGATTTGCTGGTAGAGGGAATCTTCCTTCCGGAAGGTGGTGGCACTGCCCGTGCACTCAGTTAACCCCGAGAAGTCGCCCTGGGTGGCAGAGATACACGAATAAGCCACGGGGCTGAAATCTCTGCGCATAGAACCCAGCATTCCAGTGGGTGGACAACTAAAACCCAATGACCTGTGCGCATATGCAACATGGATTCTCCTCAGGATTCAATATCCAAGTTGATGTATTTCTGGATCTGAGTTACTCAGCAGCTAAATGTTTGAATTGCTTCACGCATGAGCTTTTGATAACGAGAGGATATTTTCAGCCTCAGGAGTTTGAAATGGGCTATAAATTCTTGTTTGCGTTGCCATGGTGACTTGCATTGGCAGTCCTTTTAATAACCACATCAAAGGCAGGCACTCAGTAGCAATATAACACCTCTACATAATTTAACACCCACCCTTTATAAGAACTTGGGGCACGATTTGAAACATTATAGGAAGAAATTAAAAGTAAATAGAAATAAATCACCTCAAGGCTGCAATGTATAAATATTTGAGCTGTGTGTTAGTCAGCTTTCCTTCACTGTAGCAAGTACTTGAGATAATATCACCTGATAGAAATTTATTTTGGCTCACAGTTTTGGAAGGTCTGGTCCATAATTTATGAGACCCATTTCTTTTGGACATGCAGCAACGCAGAAGAAACTGGAGTATTGCTGTCCCTTCCAAGGTCACACCCCAGTGGCCTATGACCTCCTGCTGAGCCCCACATCTTTAGCACTAAGCGGGGGACTAAGCCTTTAACACACAATGTTGTGGAGTCATTCCAGATCCAAACTACGGCATGCCATGAACATAATCGTGACATAGACAAGAAGTGTGAGATAGGAAAAGCTGGTTTTTAGCATAAATCTCTGGTTAGCTATAAGGAGTTAACACCTCTTCCTTTTTTTTTTTTCTTTTCAAAGATAAAAGCATATGCTTGCAAGTGACTAGGACTTAGGGCTTCAAGATGTTTTCTTAAAGACAACCACGATGAATTTATAGTCACTCAAGTATTGCACCATGAATTTTATTTTATGAAGCTGACTGCAGACTGAAGTTAACTCCTGCCCTGCTTCCAGTGCGTTAAACTAGAAACGAGGTCCTTGTTTATTACACCCAGCAGCGTTTTCTCCTGTTGGGTGAGGGGCTGCAGCTTCTCCTGATGGCCCACTCCAAAGTGAACCTACTTTTGAAGACAGTTTTATTCAAGACTTTGAAAAGTAGACTGCAGAGGAGGCGTGCAGCTCAGGTGAAATTGATGTTAGAGAAGCCCAGGTGAGAAGGAAAACAGTAACAGACTCAGTAATCTCTTTCTCACTCCAAGCAGAATGCTGAGTTGACCCAAGGTCTTCCCTTTTTCTCTGAAGTTCGGGGAAACTGGCTACATTGCTTGCCTCAAGATTACACAAGTCAGTCAACCCTCAGGGACCTGCTGGTAATAGGTTTTGGTCCAAGGGTGGACATGTGACCTAATTTGTCTGGATCAAACTAAAGGGGCTTGATAGTTTTGATCGGTTAAGGGAACTATTTGTCTCTTTCCGCGTTTGATGGTCTAATTAACGAACCTGCCAGTCAAGTGGAAGGTGGGATGGATGAGTCTTTCGTGGATAGAAGCATGGGGAAGCCTCAAGAAAGGACAGTGTTGTTGAGCAGCTCCGCCTGCTGCCCTGGGAACCTTCCCAGGAGTTACGGTGTGAGATCTAAAGTGCCCCCCGGAAGTCTCAAGTTTGGAGATGGGGCCTGGTCAGCAGGGAGCTGCCCTGGGTTGTCCTGGTCCCCGGCTCTTCTTCCCTCCCTCTGCTTCCTGGTCGCCATGGACTGAGCAGTCATGCCTCTCCATTTCTGCCTGGCAGCCAGTCACCCTTGGGCGGAGGCCTCCAAAAGTCATGAACCAAAATGAACCTCTGTTCCTGGAAGCCGTGCGTGTCAGGTCCTGTGTCACAGCAGCAGGAACATGGTTGGCTGTCCTGCCTCAGTCTGTGCGACACGAGAGCCTGGTTTTACATGTTGTTCAGTATGGGTCTGAGCAGACTCTAAGGAATCTGCAGCTGGGCGTGACTCCTGCTTTACAGCTAGGACCATGAGTGGAGTATTTCTGTTCTTGTGATTTAAGTTTTCAGTAGAAGAGAAGTCCTGACCTTTTATCAGCCTGGTATTCAAACAAGGATGTGGCGTTTCTATAACAGTTATGCTGTTGAGGGAAAATAAAAAATCAAAGCAAACAGAAGTGCTAGAGAATCACCAGTCCGTTAGTGACTGCTTTTCTGGAGTCAGAAAGAGTCTTGTGGGGGTCGTACTGCTGGTGCGTAGCTGCAGGAGGGCAGAATATCAGCTTTCCCAGTGTCTGATAATCCTTACAGTAAATGGTCTGATAAAAACTTATCTTTCATTTTATGCGGATCAAATGCACACATAAAACTGAATACTAGTAGGTCTTTCTCTCCCAATCCGTTGTTTTGCTCTCTGAAGCTTGCCTGTGGTCAATAACCATCTAAAATTACTGATATTTTTGCCTTTACTCTTTCTGCAGGGACCACATTCACATTAGCTTTTGTTGATGGACTGTAATAATTGTTCTCTTTATCATTGCTGAGGTCTTACTCAGGATCATTAAGTAAAGTTCATGAAAGGAATGCACTTATAGAGAAAAAAGCCCACACCTCCTTGTCAACACGCAATGCAGCCAGGGGTCTACACGGCTACCCCACGTGGCTCCTCTGCAAGGCCGTTGGAGGCTGACACGCTACCGTGTCCTCTCCGGCATCCATCTACTCCCGTCTAGAGGGAGAGGGGTGGGACACTGATTGTGTGTATGTGTTCATCCAGCACAGGGCAGTTGTGGTCCTGAGCATGGCAGGTTTCCAAGTGAGGAGGACCGTGTAGGCACAGATCACTGTGTAGAGAGGGACTGGGGCCTCAGACCCAGGACGGTGTGGGTGCACCCGAGCTGGGTTTCTCTTCTAGGAGCAGAGGGTGAAGTTCAGGAACCAGGGAGCGTGGGAGGGAACTTGGAGAGACTTGCGAGCAGACCCCCCAGCCTCGGTGCAGGGTGGGGCTCAGCACCTTGGGGAGCAGCTGCTGGGGCTTGCCCAGCGCCAAAGCAGGTGCAGTGGCCCAGCAGGTGGGGAGATCGGAACTTTGAGGAGCAGTCACCTGGACTTGGCTGGGGCCATTTTGT
Organism: Ctenodactylus gundi; assembly: GCA_004027205.1. Lineage (NCBI taxonomy): Eukaryota > Metazoa > Chordata > Mammalia > Rodentia > Ctenodactylidae > Ctenodactylus > Ctenodactylus gundi. The sequence continues at coordinate 73,193 of PVKB01004782.1, forward strand.
AGCACCTTCTTCAAGCCTCATTCCTTGAGCGTCTTGGACTTGGAGAAGACACAGAACTCACCCTCCCAAGCCAGTAAAGGTGGAACTGGCATCAATTACTCTAATGAAGACCCCACGTCTATTCCAGCCAGTGGGCAGACACAGGAAACGTGTGAGCAGCAGGTGGTACCAACCAGGCTTCTATGCCACAAACCTGACCAGGGAAAGACAGGTAGAGACCGCCCCCCGCTCCCCTCAAACCCAGCTCCTGGGTGGCGGGTGATGAATTACAGTCTCACGACAGACACAGATTTAATAAATCATCATAAACTCTCACAGAACTGTAAATACAGCTGGAGCCAGAGCCTGACATTTCACACCTCTTAAATTAAAAATAATGGCTCCTTCTTTGGCCTTTTACTGATAAGGACAGTGAAATATCATGGATTTCCAAACCTTTATTTTCTCATTTGAAGCATATTTTTAGTCGCTGTCATGTGACAGGGCCTGAGCTCAACTCTAAAATCTCAGGTGTAAATGACAAGCACAGTAAAATATTACGGACAAACAAGTCATGTTGGAATGAGATGGACGATAGAGGGAGTTCCTTTGTGTCTGTCTCACCTGCTCTAGCGCCGTGTTGCCAAGGGGCAGACAGTGCCTGTGTGTGAAACCTAGGCGTTCCCAGGCTTGGTTCAGCCCTGGTTGTCATGGGTGAGCATGGAGGGTCCCCAACAATTTGGGCCACACTGCCGTGATCTCAAACACAGGGCAGGTTGCTGCCGCGCGTGACCCTGAGTTTGGAGAAAAGCTGGAAGAGGAGTGACAATAAGATTTTTTGGCGATTTCTGTTTATTTCCTTACTTTTCACCTTGAAAGTATTTTCTGTTAACAGAAAGGAAGTGTAAATATGGGACAGAGAACTATCTGTACAACTCTGCCATGACTTACCTCTTGTCAAGATTGTGTTCAATGTGGTTCCCTTGTCTCTCCGCTCTGTTCACCCCACAATTAGCCCCGTGACCTTATCCTTACGCCCTACACCTGGACTGGCTATCCAGGCGTGCGGCCATGGGGCCTTATACCTGACCGTGCCACCCAGGTCGGGGTCCCAGAGGCAAACTCTTGCTTTTGGTCGTATTTTGGCTCTGCTGCAATGCTTCTTTGACCTAACAGCATATTTTTGGAACACGTAACAATTGCACCTGCCTTTGGGAATTGGGACATAGCCTTCCTGTGCTTTAGTGACCTGACTTCCCGTCCTGGGCCCCTGTTTCCCCTCACCCTCCCCCAGAGTCTATCTACCCATGTTCCTTCGTCTTTCTTCTACTTTGCTTTTGTATTTTAGCTTTCCAGTATGAGAGAAATCACGTACTGTGTATGCCTGGTATCGGGCTTCCTTTGCAGCGGTGTGGTCTCGAGGTGCTTCGTGTTCCTACAAATGACCCCCGTGTTTCCTCACTCGTGGTAAAATGACGTGTATAGTGCTGCCTCTGCCCAGGTCTCTCTGTGACTTGTAGGGCACCAGCTTGCTTTCTGCCTGGTCCTTCCTTGTGATGGTTGATTTTGTGGGTCAACTCGACTGATTCCTGGAGCGCCGGTGAGACGTTACTCTCGGTGTATCGGTAAAGGATTGGCAGAAGAGGTCAGTGTGCGGCTCCATGGCCATAATATGGCTCCTGTTGACAAAACCCACAAAGTCTGTGTCTTTCTCTCCACCTCTCTGTCTGTCTGTCTCTCTCTTTTCTCTCTCTCAATCATCTAAATGATATATCGTCTTATTGGTCCTGTTTCTCTGGCGAAGCCTGGCTAGTACATTTCTGTAATCATTTTTGTAAGTGTATGGAGATAAATGCATATTCTCCGAAAGACAGCGCGCTGTATGTGCTCCGTTTACGTGTTTTTGCTGTGGCAGGATCTGTATGCTGCGTTTGGTCCTGTTCCAGCTTGCGGAGCAGTGGTAGTAACTGCATTCGCGTCTGCCCTTCACTTCCTGAAAGCTTTTTTTTTTTTTTTTTTTTTTTTTTTTTTTTGATGATCCCAAAATGAAACTCGGTGCTCCCTGAACAGCAGCTCTGCCCTTTTACCTCCTGCCAGCCCCTGGCAGCCACCGAAATTCCTCCTTCTGTCTTTAGGAGCGTGGCTCCTCTCAGAGGCTCACGGGCGGGGAATTATGTATTTGTCCTTGTGTGTGTGGCCTGTTCCAGTCAGCGTCACGTGCTCGAGTGACCGCGGGTCGTCGCATTCGTCGGCACGTCACTCCTCTTAACACCAGAGCCGGTTATGTTCTGTTTGGCACACGTGGCTTCCTTTCTCTGTTCTCTGTTGCTCCCCCCGGTGGCCCACGCGCGGGGTCCTCGCTGCTCCTCTGTGTTCACACCCAGCAGGACACCTGCCCTCTCAGACACGCATGTGGGTTTCTTCCTGGCAATCCTCTTGTGCTATTTATTTATTTATTTATTGCTGTTTCACCGGGAGCCTGTGAATGGTGCGTGGCGAGTCAGGAAGAATCGAACCCCTGACACTAAGTTCCCTCCTTTGGGTGAGAAGGGATCTGCTCGCCCTGGTCTGCTTCTGTGGTGAGACGAGTTTTGGATCTTTCTTTAGGTTGGGCGCAAACCCACCTTGCTACCCACCTCCCTAAACATCGATCCCTCGCTGCTGTTGCAAACGAGCTTTATGTCATAAGCTTAGCCTCTCATTAGCTCTGAAGCACGTATACACGCCCTATTGATTTGATTTGTTAGTGTTGTGTTTCGTATTACCCCTGAAAGCCTTTCACAGATTAGGCTGGTTTCAGCATGGATTGTGTAGCTGCGTAATGAGATCGGCTGCGTATAGAGATAGTTTTATTTCTTCTTCCCGATTTTTTATGAGTGTAGTTGTTTCCTCTCATCTCGCAGCTTCCCCCGGCACCTCAGAAAAACAGCTACACTGCCACCGGAATGGGTGGCACCCGTGCCGCGGCTGTGACTGCAGGGAGGCCCCTCCTATTGTGCTCCCCCCCCCATAAACTTTTGGCTGTAGTACTGAAGGCCCTATTTTCGCCCACATTTTTTCTGGACAGGTATGCTGAGGTGTGGTAATGATGCCAGTTTTGAGGGTAGGCGTGTGAACTCTCTTGTGCTCTCTGTCCCTCTACTGGCCTACCAGCCCCGTGTCCAAACCGGTAGCCCTGAAAGGAGGGACCAGTAGGATCTCGCTAAGCCACTTCCGTGCTCTGGGCTTACGGTAGTTTCACTCCTTGTCTTGTGGAAAATTTCGTGTGCTTATCAAGGGTCCCCTGCTTTGATGGCAGATCTTTTAGGCCCATCCGTGATTCCCTTCCGCTTACTTCCCAGAACCTTCCTGGCTTCCTCTTACCTTGCCAACCCGCCCACCCCCAGGAGGAATTTTCTCATTCCACCTGCTTCTGGCGGGAGCCCCTGGGAATCCCTCAGGAAGGCTCCAGTGGGGCTTTCCTTCTGCACGTTTAGGATATATGCACCTCAGTTTTCTTAAAACTTTTCCAGTTTCTTGCGTCTTGATATAATGAGTAATATTCCCCCTTCCACTCTCTACAGCATCCCTGTTTAGGCCGGATGGCCTAGCTGGCCAGGCCTGGCCTACATACGCCTGGGCACCCAGGTCCCTTCACACAGATAGCTCTGCCCCTGGCAGGTCCCTAGGCCCCATGGAGACGGGCACTTCCCTGGGCCAGGATACACGCTCACACCACGCTGTCTCTCTAAGTTGCAAGTTTTCTGTGTGGGGCGGTGAGTAGAAAAACGAAAAGGATAATAAAAAGGAAGCAGTAGCTGCCCCCAACTTTCCTGCTGTCAGAGGCCCAGCGCGGCGCCCAGCAGCTGTAACGATCACGTGGTGTCTGTTGTATGAGCAGTGCAAAATGTCAGGAATATGAAGAACAAAATGAAAGAGAGATGATAGTAACCACCAAGTAGAATTCGTGGGGAGGAGACGGGGACCCAGGGAGGGAGTCGGAAAGGCAGAGAGGGGCAGAGGAGTGAAGCTATGAAGACACCGTGTGCGTGTGCACCAACTCCCTGAGTTCTGTGCAGTCGTCGTGTGTCAGAAACATGCTAATAAAAGCAACTGTGGCGAGAAGAAATACAGCTCTCTCATCAAAGACTTTTGTCACCATTTCTATCCTGTTATATAAGCAAATCGAAGACGCTTCCTCGCATGGACCACTAGATTGCTTATTCTTTCTGTCAGGCCTGGGTGGCTTAGCCTTAAAGCCCGTCAGCATCAGACTGGAATGTGTACCTATCCCACCGTTATAAACACAATAGAAATAAGCAGAATTTGCCCCCCCGAGAGCCCCCAGCTTTGCGGGCTTTGCCAAATTGCGTCCGTATCTGCCAACCACAGAAAAGGCGAATCCTGTAAATAGAAAGACCTGCAGGTGTCGTAGCGCTTTGCAACTCCGGCCCGGAGCCTCGCCCTCGCCGTCATGCTGCCGAGTGGCACACCGTGGACTTGCGAGTGCCAGCTTTGCCAGAGGACCCCTTGCCTCCTCTGTCGTGGCGGTGGCTGCCTCACGGCTCTGAAATGTCCCCTGATCCTGATGCGAGGGATCGTGTCTGCCTGCAGATCTGGCCCAGTGTGGTCACAGAAAAGCTGCATCCCACCACCGCCGAGGAGTCCGACCGTTGTCTTCTGTGGCTCCAAATCCTTTGGCTTCCGTCGTCTTCGCCTCTGCTCTCTCCCCTCCCCTCTTTTAATGACCTTGAAAAGGGTTAAGGGACTCTGAGCCTTGCTGAGTGCCGTTTCAGCTATTCTGAAAATTTGCATTCCGGTCTGTTACTTTGGAAATTGTGATAATTAAACAAAAGTTCCTGTTCCACGTGGGCTGAACCTTTGCTTTGAAGAATTCAGCAACACGATCCCAGGGGGATGCATTTGCTGCATTAATCTTTAATCCACGAGTGGAGTCTTATCCTGTGATCTCATTTAATCCACACAACAAGGAACCCTATTAACACGTAGGAAGATTAGAGGGGCTGCGGACTGGGTGTGGGAAAGGAGGAACCCTTATATGCGGGCTGGGGCAGCTGGGATTTCTCCACTGCTGCTCACAGCTGAAGGTCTGATAGTGTCTGATAAGAACTGCGGTTTGAACGCACAATTATCTGCTTAGCGTGTTTTGCCCTCCTCTGCTGTAGCTCAGTGACTTTCTTTACGGGGCAAGGTAACGACAGGAAACATATATGCAGCGCAGCCGTGTGCGCCATCCGCTTTAGCGTTATCCTAAGAGCTTCCCAGAGGCAGTTTTACTACAAGCTGCTTTCCACCTCTGCTTTGTGTTTGTGTTTGCAAACTTTGCGTCCCTGTGGAAAACTCAAGTCATGATGTAAGAGTAGGAAACAGAGAGGAAGAAACAGAAAGGTTGTACCTGCTCCTGAAGGGCAGTTTCTAGAAGGGCCGAGCTGTCACGTGCGCGATCCACCCTGACAGCGCTGTCGAAGGGGACTCTGTGTCTGCCGCACATGCCCAAACCACTATGGCTCGAGGCGGGGAGAGAGGCCAAGGTGGCTACTGGGGGTGGGAGGGCAAGTTCAGGCTTCCCCCAGAGGCTTTCTAGGTGTGACAGGGTGTTTAAATTGTCTTCTAATCAACTTCGAAAGGGTCCTGAGCATGGGAGAGACGATATTTGATGTGTGCGTTAAAATGTTTATTTGCCCCAGCTGCTCCGTGGAAAGTGGATTGCAAAAGATAAATGACAGTGACACATTGGGCGTGTAAAAGCCCTTGAAGGCAGTGAAGAGAAGTGGCTTCAGTGAGGTGGTTACAGGTGTCTCCTCCAGATGTGTGTCTCGGGGCTGGAGGAATGGCACAGCAGTTAAAGTGCCTTCCTTGCAAGCACAAGGCCGTGAGTTCAGTTCCCCACACCACATAAAGCTGAGTGTGGTGGTGCACGCCTGTAATCCCAGCACTTGGGAGGCTGAAGCAGACGGATTGTCCCAGTTCACGGCCAGCCTGAGCTACAGAGTGAGATCCTGCCTGAAAAAAAAAGTGTGTGCCTTGTTCTACGTCTTTAGATTATTGATGGCAGGCCCCTGCTGTGATAAATGTGAATTTTTAAATACTCATGTCCTAGTAAGGTCCATACACTAGTCAGCCCCCTATAATTGAAGATAAGTACTCCAAGAAGGCAATTCAAGGTACCTGATCTGACATGAAGGAAAGACCCAGAATCTAATATCTGGAGTTATACATCTCTTAGCTACTCCACTCACAGCGAAACCTCATGAGAACAGGTAGAATGCGTGGATTCAGGAAAGTTGCCTGATGCCAATAAGGGACCCCTCCTGAAATGGACAAGGAGACTCCTGGAAGAATGCTGGCTCAACACTGGCTACGCAGTCGCAGCGTCTGCGTTACACACAGAGATGCGACAAGGATAGTCACCAAGTGAGAACACAGGTTATTCAATTATACAGTGGATGTTTAAATAAAACACACCCACCACAGTGAGAGGCACAGTGCTCTTCGTGCCTCCGAGCACGCTGATCCCGTGTTCTTGCCACACTTTGAGCCATTCCTAGAAGTCCTCTCTCATGAGTGTCTCCATGAGGTGCCATCCAGACAGGGTGCGTCACCTTGTAACTTCTAGGCTCTTTTCCAGAATCACAATAACCATGAAATGTCGTTTCGAATTGATTCGGGACATCGGGGCAGTGACAACGACCCAACTTCCAGACCTGCTTCCAAGACTGTCAAGTATGATGGCAGGAGGTGCTAGAAGCGAGAGGGGACTATTTTTGAGAGCGATAATGGCAATATCCCTTATGCGAACAATTTTTAAAATTTCAAATATTCACCATAATTTTCTGTCACGTCCAGGGGAACAGACAAAAGGTAGCGGTCCTAAAAATCTCGGTAACAGTCTCAATTCCCAGAAATCCCTCTGGAGGGGAAAAAGGACTCAGGAGATAACTCTGTTCGTATTACCAGACGGACTCTGCAGAGCATCGACTCCCCGAGATCCACGTCTTTGGCCACGCTTGCTGGACACTTGGGCAGCACGCTGGCCCTCTAGGACTTCCTGGCTGAAGACCAGCAACCACAGTCTGTTTCCCGATCTTACGAGTGTCCACTGTAGGACATTCCCGCTTCACTCATACAGGTAGCAGAGTGTGGAGAACTTTCCTCCCGGGGACCTGAGCCACTTGGATCGTCAGAAGAGAGTGTAGCCAGCACCTTGTATCCCTCTATGCTGGTAACTTTTACACAGAACATTGTTTCAGCACCATTTTCCTGCCTGCGCGTTTCTAAGTGGTGCAGGTTTGAGCAGCTCGAAAGCCACCAGCAGAAGAAATGTCATCTGAAAGGTGCTCAGGAGTGTTTTGGCAAGGGGAGAGGGTATGTCTGAATATTTCAGACTTGGAGAATCTCACTTCGGGTGTGCAGCATGCAGCTACTTATTCAGGCTGTGCACATCTATGGCTGGCAACTTTGAAGCTGGGGATGGATAGTTGGATCAAAGCACTGAACTGAGCCGCCTCTTGAATTTGTCCCATGGAAATACTCAAAGGGGACCACTTGAATTTCTAAACAGGGAAACTCCTGCCACCTGGTTACCTAGAAGCCCAGAATTAGATGAATTTTGAGATGATCACAGAGGAAAAAGTCTGACTCCCATGATATTCAGAAACTTAAACAGGTGACTTGTCCCCAAGCAAAACTCTCATCTTTTGAGACCTGGGGATGGATCTGAAAATAAATTAATTTGGAATGGGATTTGGGGGAAAATAATGTTCATTTAGGTATGTAGTGTAGACTTCAGTTGTGGTTACTTCATGTAGTGGCCGTCCTAAGTAGGCAGAGGAATTCTTTCTGCGTGGCTTCTTACAATTTTCCTGTGACCTTTTTTTCACATTCTGTTCTTCCTTTGTAAGACTTCATTCCTTTTGGTTCAAGTTTTCCATTTTGATTTTATTTTTGAAGTGCTGAGAATTGAACCCAGGGCTGTCACGCTGAGCTACATCCCTTGCCCTCTTAAGAAATATATATATTTTTTGATACAAGGGTCTCAGACAGTCACTAAGTAAGTCACCAGGGTAGGCTCAGATTTATAGTCCTCTTAGAGTCCTGGGATTACACGCATGTGCCGACTCTCTTGCGTGTGTTTTCCATTTATTAAATTTCTTTTTTGATTGTACATTCTCATGAAAGCTTTACACCAAGACCTGGGATTCCTCCCTCCTTCCCTCTTTATCCCCCTTTTATCACTTCCGCATTCCCCACCACCTCTCTCCACGTTATAGATCTGGCCGGGAGTGACTTTCCAAAGCTAACCTCCTCTGCCGCCAAGGGCCATGACTCCGGTAGGGCGCACCTTGCACCCTGACCCCTGTCTGTTGTTGGAATAGCCCCGCGGGGGTGGTATCTCTGCTTTTATCTCATATTCCGGCTTCCGGAGAAGTCAGAATCCTACTCAAGCTCATTTTGATGGCTTGAGTCTCATCACTCAAAAGACTAAGGGAAGTCTTCACCCCCAGCCCGAGAGCAGAACCTGACCTGACCCAGGATCCTCTCAGGAGCCGCGCCAAGATAACATCATTAGGGTTGGCCCTAATCCCACACAATGGATCCCCTTGGAAAAGGCAGAAATTTCAGATAGAGAAAAATGCCCAGAGTGAGGGTGGTGGGAAGGCACACAGGGAGAAAACAGCCGCATGATGGGAAGTTAGAGACAGCCGTGATGCAAGAACCGAGCGCCCCCGGGAGAGTGCAGGGTTGGCCCTTGTGTAAATGTCCGGGGGTGGGGGTGGGGGTGGGGGGGTAGGGGGGGCGGCCCTGCCAACCCTCTGGCTCTGGCGCTTTTAGACTCCAGAATTTCTGTTGCTTAACATCACCTTGTTGTTGCGTGTTGTCATGGCAGCTCCAGGTAAACAGTAGGCGTCAACCGGTGGTAGAGATCTAAGACACACGTCAAGTCACGTGGTCCTAAAGCCTGGGTCTCATCCACTGGATAGCACGGCTTCTTGCACACATCGATTGTAAGCGTTGAAAGGTGGACCTTTAGCAGAGACAGAGAGTCGGTTCTCTAGGAGTTCACACGCGGGCTAGGAAAAGAATAACAGATACCAAAAATATTTGTTGAACAGGACAGCAGATGTGCTGATGGGTGCCTGCGCGAAATTTCTGCGAGCCAACCCAGGCAACTTTTTGATGCTCAACTTTGTCAGGAGCATTAGCTTGTGCAGTGGGAAATCCGTCTGAATACAGCTTTTCCTTAAGTCAAGAACAATTTCTAATGCCCTGGCTAATTCTATCAGCACCCATTAATTCTCTCAGCTCTTAAAAGATTTGGAAGTCAGTGGAGCGCCGTGTTTGCTGTTAATACACAGTGGTTATGAATGAGCATTTGCTAATAACTGGAAACTTGTTTTTTAATTTTTTTTATTATTGCCCTTCCAATACAATTATTGTAAAGGGTATATACTGCATATTAATCTCTATTCTAGAATATAGTGTTTGCGTGGCTTCTTCGAGTTGTTTTTACAGAGCAGCTTCACTGCAGTGTGTCACAAGCCACCCTCAGTGTTGTTAAGGAGTGTTTGCTCTGTGAATTAATTCTGCTCCATTATCTTGGAAGGTAATTAAAATAATAACATCGAGCTTGTGTGTGTTTACCAGTATTGCTGTCAGTTTAGGTCTGCTTTATTCCATTATTTAGATACGTATTTCCATCTAGTATAATTTTTCTTCTGTCAAATGAATTTATCATTTCCTGAGATCTTTTCATAATTTTATTGCTGACTACAAGGCTGAAACTGTCCTTATTTCCTCTGCGTTTGAAATGTGCGCGCGCACACACACACACACACACACACACACAGAGTCACACATACACTTCTAAGTATGGAGTTCTAGTTTAATTTTTTTCTTTCTGTCATGGGAAAGTGGTGGCTCACTCTCTTCCTGCTTGCCTTGTCTTTGGCCAGGGATATGTTGTAGTTCTTAGAGTTTTTCTCTGTGTAACGTGTCTTTTCACTTGGGTTGTCTTTTATTAACGACTTTTTTCTTAGTTATTCCTTTCAGCAATTCGGTTGTGGTGCTTCCCCACCTTGCACCCGCATTGTAGTTTTAGATATTTCCCTGTTACAGGCACCTTGTAAAGAGAATCCCAAAGGTCCCCCATCGCTTCACGTCCCACTTGCTCTCTCTTCAGTATCTCCCATCCGTAAGTGGTCAACTAATGCTGATTACAGTTAATTAAAATACGAGCTTTATTCTAAACATACCAAGTGATGAGTCCCTTGTTCCAGGTGCCTATAAGAGACAGCCCACTATATTTAGTGGTAGCAGATGCTTCTGGGCTCTGATACCTTCTCAGAGTTTCATTGTTTGCTGTGACCTTGACAGTTTTGAGCAGCATGGTACTGGCCAACCACTTCTTGAAGTATCCTTCCGTTAGTATTTATTTAAGGTTGTTTCCCCTGTGTTTTTTAAAAAAAATGCTCCTAGGAATTATTGAGCTTATTTGACCTGTAGGTTTGTAGTTACATAATTTATTTATTCAATTTTTTCTTACTTTTGTACTTTGAAAATTTCTGCAGAATATTTGTTACTTCTTATAAGCACAATGTTCTCTAGGGTTCTTTCTGTTTGTTCTATTCCATTTTTGCCTCTCTCTCTCTCTTTCTCTCTCTCTCTCTGTATCTGGTTTGTTTTGATCATTCAGTCATCACAATCAGTAGTTTGGAAGAACAAATACGTATCATTCCCAGAAATTTTATTTCCAGACATTATCTCGATTGGACACGTGTTCAAACGCATGAAGAACAGCGTAATTGTCAAAGAGATAGAAATATCCATGAAAATAGGAATTAGTGTAAATATCCAATATTAACTAATATTTATATTAGATATTTGTAAAGCCTGTTCTCATAAAGGAATTCAACAAAGGCATTAAAAAGGATGGTAAAAAAATTTAATACATGGGACTGAAGTCAAGTGTCTGCTAAATGAAAACGGCAGGCTATAATGCAACATGCAGGCTAATAAAGCAGTGTACATACTTAGAGGAAATGATACATTGCAGAAGATTATACGCCAGAAATCCTCCTTCTGCTTGGCTGAGTGATGGATACTGAAGTTGTTCTTTCATTGTTATCTGAATTTTCTACCATGAACACATCTTCCTTTTGTTTTTCTCCAAAGCTAATATAAGCGTGTTCTAATATAACTTATATATTATATAACTAATATAAGTACATTCATACACACACACACACACACACACACACACATATGAAGCTTTACTCTTAGAATGTATTTGAAACTATCAATTTAAGGCCTCACCTGAGATGTTTTGAAGTAGTAACTACAGAACATTTTGGGTTTTCCTATTTTTTTTGGTGTAGTATCTTTCCTAATAGGGCTTACTTGAAAAAAATCATCTTAACCTCACACTATGTTAGCTGTGTGTGTATTTAACAGACATGAGCATAAATAACTTAAACATTTGACTGTGTAATATGTGCTAGTGATAACTTCTGGTCAGATTGACTTGTGGTGGTTGTGAGTCATCACTTACAAAACAAGTTTCTGGCCAGGTAATGGGAGAGGGGTTGTTAGCTGGAACGTCGTACAGGAGCGCCCCGGCCCATTTCGTTAAAATGTATCTCAGAAATCAGAAACCTGTCCGCATTGACCGTATATTCAAAAACCAGTCTGAGCCAATGGATCGTATCAAAAAGTAGTGTCTTACTGTAGTCTTGCAGCCAAACCCCAACGTTGTAATTTATCCCCTCCCTGAGCCAGACTTCTAAAGCAGAATGTTGCGTTTCCTCTAATAAAGGTAATTGGAAAAAAGGGCATTTTTTTTCTCTCATTGTCAGAGGTGGGAGTTATTTAATACAGATCTAGATCCTAGCGATATCGTTTTTCAGGAATTCTCAGAAATCTATTGTAGCTGACTATGATATCATCAAATCCCAATGCGAGCTATTCATCAAAGTCTGCCAACGGATAATTAGGTAGCATCCATGGTTTTTGGCTTTCCTTCTGGTTGCTTATAATAGTCCCCAAAGCCATTTTCTTTTCTGAAAAGCAGGAGCTCCGCAGAAGACCCCGGAGTTGTGAAGATTCAGGGATCACCATTGTCATGCCAAAGATGCACCAAAAGAAATTGAAAAGCCTTGTCCAAAATTCTTCCCTTTGGCTGTCGGATGGTAAACAAAGATCTTGGAACACAATAACCCCATTTTTCTGTTCAGAGACTCGGCAGTGTTTTTTTTTTTTTTTATTCTACTATCAAAAGTTAGTGGAAGTTGATGCGCTTCTTTGAGGGTTTGATATAAAAAAGGTCATGGATCCGCAGTGAAGGGAAGTCCGGAAAGAGCAGGTGATAATTACCTCGCAGCTCTGCAGCCTCCTGCCGCTGTGTGAGGCAGGTTCCTACTAAGGCTCGGATAATACTCCGGGGTGCCCCTGAGCTCCTCCGTCTAGTTTCTTGACCTGTTTTATAACGTGGGTAGGGAAATTGCTGCTCATTCTCTTTAAATGCGGAAACATTACTCCAGACGTGGAGTTGGCGTGAATGTTGCTTCAAGACGGTCCTCGGTGAGTCGAGGACGTGTCTTGGAGTTAAGGGACAAGGGTCACCGAGCCTTTCAGGGGTAGGAGCTCAGCTGGCTTTCTAAACGCAAAGGAGTTTACCTCTAAACACGGAAATGGATCTGCAAAAAAGGTCTGCTTACATTTCCTTGTCCACTGATCCTAAAAAAATAGGATTTCTTAGACACATTTCTCTCTGTAAATCAACCGCCAATTCTCTGGCAATTCCAAGGCCTGAGGCGTGGATAAGCTATTATAGCAGGAGGTCTGTGGCAGGTGCGTGGCTTGGATAAATGTGACCTAAGTCCTGTTCTCACCCCCATCTGAAAAAGGCGATAATAGGGTTACCCACTCCCAGCAAGGATGAGAATAAAATGAGACAGTTTACACAAAGCAAAGCAATGCTGTGCATGGAGACATGCCAAGGCCACCTCTGCAGTGCCCACTGACATTAGTGAGTGGGAAGCACATCTGTTTGCAGATGCAGATGTGTATCGGCAGGGATGTCTTTACATTTTGCTGGGGTGAGTTACCGAGTGCTTTCAGGGGGGGGTCTCCCAGAGGTCTGGGTAGTAGTTGCTTTGGGGAGCCCACACAGCTTGTTCTTCTGAGACCGGGAGCAGCGGGAACCTCTCCCGAGGAATTCCCCTGTTGAATTCCTTCCTCAAAAGAGATGATAAGGAAGCCAGGTTGGGCTTCACCCAGCCCAGGACCCAGCCCGATCGCTGCAGTTGCAACTTCTGTCCATCCAGCATTCCTAGAAAAAAACCAAGTCACCGCTCATTATTTTTAAGGTTTTGCGTTTTGTTTGGGAGCACAGTGAGCGAGAGAAGTATTAGACAGTAAGTGTTAGCTTTCTGTGACTGCAGAAATTATCAGAGGCAATCAACTGAGGAAGAGGAAAGGTCTCTCTCGGCTCACAGGTGGGGAGATGTCTGCGCATGATCATCTGGTCCTGTTGTTTTGGGGGGTGTGAGGAGTCGGCACATCATGGCAAGGAGGAATAGAGGAGCAAGCTGCCCCCCCCCCCGCAGAAGCAAGGGAGCAAGAAGAGAGAAGGAGAAAAACAGGGCCTCCCACTTCTCCCTCACGGGTATGTCCGCAGCCAACAGGTGGGCTTCCCCTGAGTACTTGCCTCTTCGTGGTGCTACCATTGGGTAATCCCAGCAGCGCCATGGGCTGGAAACCGAGCCTTTCAGCGCAAGGACATTTGGAGGACACTTGCCCGAGTCTTAGCGTGAACTCTATTGCAAGTAGGTTTATATTAGGTGTGAGAAATACAGGCACCCAAAACTTCAGTAATCCCCTATGAAATTACTTCGCATGATTTGATGTGTGCTATGCGCGCACACATGTTGATGTGTGTGGATGTGTGAATTCATGGCAACGACTGCATGCAGGTTGGGTCTTTGTTCCTCCTTTTCAAGAAAAGCACGTCTTCGTTTAGACTGAAGGGATGCTAGCTGCACAGGCCAATTTCTTGTCTTAGGAACTGAATTACCAGAAAATAGAACATGTCTATCATGGTCTTTCCTGTGTTGACAGTGCCCAGGCCAGCATCTGCCCTATTCCATGTGCTTAACAAATAGCTGGTGGCTTAGATAATTCAGGGCTATTCGGGTCCTCTACTGTTGCTAATCCCACACGTGAAGCTGCTGTCTTAACATTTCTGTCTTCCTGGCTCCCAGGCAGCCTGTGTCAGGGTCACGTGGCTTATGTCTCATTCTTCATGATGAAAGTTGTGCTAGGAAGTGCTCAGAAAAGACAGGGGTGTGGCGAATGGAGGCGCTGTGTGCTGGATCTGAGGGACCGCATCTGGGACCCTTGCCAGCGTGACGCGGGGCTGCCGAGCCCGCAGGATTACGTGAGGGCCAGAAGCCGTGGTGGGTGTGCCGGCTCTGTTTTGTCCTTGGGGTGGAGGGCAGGGAAGGACCTCACAGGTAGTCTCCTCAGAACGAAGACAGACGTGTGCCGTGGCCTGGGCTGTGAAGAGTGGAAACCTGGTTTTGATGGAAAGAGATGACTTCTCCTCGAATCCACACTGGGGACAAAATGGATCTGACCCCTCATAATGACCCCATCTTGAACTTTATCTGGGGCTTTTCCTCCGTCTCCGCTTTCTCCTCCCCCGCAAAAGAAATCTTCAGTGGAACAGAATTCCTTTTCAAGCATCATTCAGACAGCACCTCATGGCCCTCTTCTTTTTCCCACCTCCCTTCTCTTCCTGTCCTTTCTTCTTGTCCTCTGCCTGTCGTCGTCTATCTCTTGCTTTCTAGTCAACTACCTTGTTATAATTGAACCCAAAATGCACTGATTGAGGTCGTACCAGATTTAATGTGGTTCCCCCCTCCAAGCAGAACACGTGTTACCATCCTTCCAAATGAAGTGTCTCAAGCTCAGCGGTACAATGGCTCTGCATTGTGAGACTCTCCCAACAGCCGCCACCCCCCCTTTTCCTGAGGTGAGCATGCTGTAGGCAGAACCCTTGAGTGTGGATGTGAGCTTGTATTACAGTTGCTGCTGTGAAATGAAGTTCAGACAAATGATGGAAAAGACAGAGAGGATACAGGCCGGGAGTTCTGAGCCTTTGTGATCACGGCTCCTGGAGGTATGTGCATCACAAAGGCGGATTCCTAACCTCCTGAGCAAGAGTCTCTGGAAGATAGGGACTAAGCACATTTCTCCACCAAGGATTTCAACGCTTGGCCAGAGATAGAAGCCACTGGCCCGTGGAACTGAGGACTGGTTTTTCTGAGCAGGAGATGCTGTCTGCCTTTATGTCATACATGGTGCGTGCTTCTGATCTCAAAAAAGCCCTGGGGCCCGGTCTGCTCTCTGCTGCTGCTGAATTACTGTTTGGTGGAAATAGGTCCTACACCACCACATCCAGCCAGGATGATCGCCATGTAAGAAATGGTAGCGATCTAAGGTAAGAATGAACCAAAGGAGATGAGATGTTTATTTCTAAAATCGACTATGAATTACCCAGAGTAGTCTCAGAAATCAAAACCAGGATAAGCTAAGTCTGCTGGCCACTGAAGATGTGTATCTCCCACCCTGCCGTCTCCTGATGCGTCTCGAGGGTCATCCTGGAAGTGTTGAGTATAGGAAAATGCGCTCTGCTGCCCAACATCCCAGCATGAACCACATTCTGTTTGCCCAACTAATGCTGTTGTAAAATATATATATATAGGAAAATATTTTGAGTGGCATAACAGAGATGCAGCATATAAAGCCAGATCATTTGTTCTAAATTAATTCTAAAGTGCAACGGCTCGAATCTAGTACACCTTATTTGGAAAAAGAGATTTTTAAGGATTACCTGGCAGGCAGTTTTAGACTTGCAGGAAGTTCCTTTCTGTTCTGCCTCTCACCCCACGCCAGCTTCCCTGTTGCTAGCCTTGAGCCTGTGCGTTTGCTGTAATTGATAACCCCGTAGTAGTAGTCCCTTGTCGTCAATGAAGCCCGCAGCCCACACCAGGTTTGTTCTTTATGTTGTGCGTTGTCTGGACTCCGACACGCACAGTGTGACGTTTATCCACAATTGTCATGTCACACGGAGCGGATTCCCTGCCCCCCACGTCACCTGGGGCTCCTCCCTTCCCTGTCACCTCTGGCGTGTGATCTTTTTCTGTTCCTCTCTCGTGTGTCCTTCTGCAGAATGCCGTGTATTCGGGGTCCATAGCGTATAGTTTTTAAGGTGAACGTACCGCACCTACGCTTGTCTCTCGTCCTCCCATGGCGTGACAGCTTTTCTTTGCTGTGGGATCCCTCGCCACTGGCTGGGAGGATCCTGATACTGCTTATTCTTGTGCCGTGGCATAGGCTTTTGAAGCTAGGATGGAAAAGCACAAGGCTGTAGGACTTAGCTTCCTTCCCCCAGCACTGCCCCCCAAAACAGCATGCAGAATGTGTTCCCATGGCCTTCATCACGTCCCTCTGTTCTTTCAGCTGGAGGCCTGGCCTACCCCCAAATAAGCTCAACTTAATGTTGACCGAAATAATTTGAGAAAGGTGACCATAAAATTAAACGCATAAAAGATAAAAAATGCTAAGATACATTCAAGTTGGATCATCTTTATTAAGGTTTTTAAAATTACAGTTCTTAGAAAACATGCTGTACTCGTGATGTAGAAGTTAGAGTCAGCCAACCTTCGCAGTAAGAACAAGTTAACGAACTGAGTAACGTTCCAAAGCAATACCGCCTCTGTCCTGTGTCGCTTAGTGGGGCTGCGGTTCCTCAGGTTGTGAGGGACTGAGCCTCCAGGTGGGAAAGAAACCAGCTTAAGGAGGGGCAGCACCAGCTCTGCCTCATCCCTCTAGGCACTGGCTGGGTTTCAGGTAGTGAAGGGGAACCCAGGGCATTGGCCAGAAAGAAAATGGCATAATTTGGTGGAAAGTAAACCTGGAGTTGGGGTGGTCTCAGCAGTCAGAATCTGAGGGAGACCAGAGGGCAGGGAACACATCCTGAACTCTGCGACCCCTTTTGGTCCTTGAGATACACTTCCTCTTTCTGGTAATGAGTAAGGACGAAGAGGCGCACGAATCAGGAAAAACAAAACAAGCCGACAACAACAAAAGCCTAGTAAGAAGTAGCAGGGGAGAGGCTGAGAACTGAGAGACAGTTTGTAATCCCGGCGTGCAGGAATGAAATAAAATTGTGTTCAGATCCCCCCCGGGGTCGAGGGTGGGAGGTGGGCAGTGTGCCCTAGCCAACAAAGCGCATCCGTAGTTGGCGTCCCGTCAAGAAGGGTGAGCCAAAAACACTTCAGGTTTTAGAAATGCAGAAAGCCAGCCACTTCTCAGTCAAATCGGAGGAAAAGTATGGCATTCTATACATTAACTCTCCTTAAGGTAAAAGCTCATACAGAGCCTCTTTACAGTTGTTTAAATTTAAAAAATAGATTTCGAAATATACTAGCTTTACCAAAAGAAGGTTCCAAACACAAGAAAAACTGTGTCTTTTCTAAAATCTCATAAATGTGTTCAATAAATTGATGGTGAGATGAAAATTTTTAATGGAACCATCACTCTGCGCAATTAATCAACTCTAAAACTAGATTTAAGATTTGAATCTAGAGACAAACATAGAGGTTTACATCATATATGTTGCCCCCCCCCAAAAAAAAAATGCAGAATTAAATCTCCTTTTACTTTTCTTTTGAAATTTTGCTTGAGCTAAAAAGTGTTGGGAAAAATTATCTGCGTTATATTATTCTTTACGACTTTGGGCATGCTGGAAACTTACAAATCACAGCTTCCTACAAGGGAATGAGAAAAGGTAGAAAGAAACGTTTGTTAGCTAGGCAGTACATAACAAGAAAATTTGTAGATGGTTAGTCTTTTTCATTTGCATTAAGTGCATAAAATATTTTTGCATGTGCATCATTTGATTGGATGCCACAATAAATCTTCCCAAACATACCTCTATCCTCCAATGTACTTAGTAATTTCACGTGGTGTTGGAATTGATCAGTACTTTTCTGCTCCTGTTTCTGCTCAGGGTTTCTTTTGTTGATTGAAATTAAAGGTACTGTCATCTCAGCTTCTCCTGCTTCCCTTGAACACTTGATTAAGCAGGAGGAACCACCAGGACTGTGTTTGCTCTGTATGTAAATGCTCTCTAAATGCAGCAGAGAGAATTTTGTCCTCCCAGGGAAATTGGACTCTAGGTGTTACTGAAGTCAAAAAATACATTTTTTAAGAGTCAACTACTCTCCTTGCTTTAGGGCTGGATGAACTAGTGAGGACTTGTGATGACAAGCATCGCTATTTTTAGAGAGGCTGTACTTCTGAGTGGGGAATCTGTCTCCTGTTATTTCTGCATTTTAAATGGCTTCCGTGAGAACTCACATTTGCCTTTAAAACACAGGGAGCAGCATGTCGTCCAAAGTGTTTACTAAGGCTGCATGCGAACGACGTGGAGGAGGATTTGTTGTTTTGTGTGTAGGAAGGAGTACGTTGGAGGTCAGTTAGAAAGCCGCTAAGAGGCCACATGGATCTGTTTGGCTTTACCTGGCCCGTCAGCCTCCCAACTCGCTGGCCGTGGAAGAGTTAGCCCCGCCGCCTCTGTCAGAGAAGGCAGGTAAGACCAAGGTTGCACCACAGACATCACCTGAGCAATGAGATGGTGATGCCAGAGGAAGAGAGTGGTTGGGCCTACCGTAGCTATAGAATACAGTGATTGGTCCAGCTCTCCACAGGGGCCCTGTGAACACTGTTGTGATTTTAATACGCAGTCGGTTTAAAGACTCGTGCGCTAAGAGCTTGATTCTCGAAGCAGCAGTGATCAGTGAGGGGAGGTGCGGAGCGCTGACCTCATGACCACATTGACCCTTGAGCGAGTTCACGAGTGGAGTGCGCTGTTAGGAAGTGGGACTCAGCTGGAGAGAATCGATCCCCGGGCGTGCGTCTTGGAAACATCGTCTTTCTATCTTAACACTCTCCAGCTCTTTGGTTTTTTGTTATAAGACGAGATGTTTTCTACCATCAGAATCCTTGATGACCATGGACAGACACCTCTGAAACTTGGAGCCAAATTCAATCTTTTCTCCTTTACATTCTACATGTGAAATATGTTTGTCCCAAAAGCAGAAAGGTGACTATGCAAGCATGTAATCAGGTTCACTCTGCCCATTGTGTGGTATTTGTGTTCCCCTGTGCACCAGCCTCCACGTGGGGTGCCTTTAATACTCACAGAACATGTTAGCTGCCACCCGGAGAGCTTGGAGGTTGGCGGGAAGGACAGTTCATAAGCACAGACTTTGTGGGCAGGACTCAAGAGCCAGAGGGTGAGGGCGAAGCTTTGGCCACTGCAGATCAGACCTACCGTGCTTCATGAGCGCAAAGGGTATGTTGGGACCTTCCAGACTGGGCGGTCTTTGGATCTCCAGAAGAAGCAATCCAGGTGGAAGAGAGAAAGAAATTGACACAGTGAGGGGGCACATGTGGCTGGTGGCTGCTCCTAAGTGGATGGCTTGTGCGGAGTACGGAGAAGCAGGAAGATGGAATGTAGGGGTCTCTGCTGTTGGCTTGCGTCTTAGTCACTTTCCCAACCAAGACCCAGCACCCCTGACTCAAAGGAGAACAGGCTTGTGGTAGCTCACAGTTTCAGAAGTCTTAGTGCGTACAGGATTGACGGGTCCAAGGCAAAAATTGCCAACACAAGGAGAGCTTGGTGAAAGCTAACATTCATTCCAGGAAGCAGACTGGAAAAGGAGGAGGAGTCAGGGAAAACACACACCCTTCCGACTCACCCGCCCGGGGAACTCACCTCCAACCAGACCCCGCTCCCAGCAGGCGGGGTCGTCAAAGACTGATCCACTGATGACATTGATCCCCCATGCTGTAGGCATCTTCCGATCACGTGAGATTTTTTTTGTAGATATGGGGGACGCTTTAAACTGAAACTGTATCTAAATTGTCTTGTTTTAGATTCCATATATAAGTGGAATTCCCTAGATTTGTCTCTCCGGGCCTGGCTTATCTCATTGACCATGATGTCCTCTAGGGTCACGTCTGTTGCAACTGGAAGAATTTCTTAGGTTTATTACAAGACTAAACTCCATTGTGTTTATGTAACATGTTTCTAAAACCCTCTCATATGTTGATGGGTCCCTAGGCCCATTTCATAACTTTGCTGTTGTAATGAATGCTGCACTCACTCCTGGGGGCCAGACATTTCTCCCACATACCAATTTCATTTCCTTTGGATGTATAGCCAGATACGGGAGTGTGGGACCACATTGTAGCTCTATTTTCAAGGGTTTTCTTTTTTTAAATCTCTATAATGTTTTTCAGAACAGCTGTAGTAATTTATAATTCCATGAGGGTTTTGATGGTGAGAGAAGCTTCCATTTCTTGTGGACTGATTTTCCGTGTTCCTGGTGAAAAGTCAGATTTTATAGCCCAACCCAAGCTCTGTTCTGCCTGTTCAGCAATTCAGCTTAACTACCTTAGAAAATAAGCTTCATCAGAGTAATCAGCCTTGGGTAAGTTGACGCGAAATACTGTGGTTGTAGGAGTTACTGAGTGTAACAAAAATAAATGTCCATAGATACCAGGCATGTTAATTTGGGGAGGGAGAGTCCTGTTATAGTCACACAGAACATAACAAAATTCAAGGATTTTTGCATATTTACCAGAAATTTGATCTGAATATATAATTTTAAATAAAATCATACTTAAGCGGTTATTTTAAAAGTGTACTCTACAGATATTTAGGATTCATTTTTGTGGCATTGAGAATTGAACCTAGGGCCTTTGCAGTGAGCTATATTCGGAGTCCTTTTTATGAATATTTTTCATTTTGAGGCAGATTTTGCTAAGGTGCAGCTGCCCAGTTGGGCTAGAACTTTCAGTCCTCCTACCTCAGCCTCCCAGAGCGCTGAGATTACGGGAATATGCCGCCGTGTCTGGCCCCTGAGACGACTTTACAAATAGGTAATTCAGAACACAATTTGATAAGTCAAAGACCTCCAAAAGATTTTCTTATGGTCTTACTAATCTTGTGGTCAACTTTTCTCCAAGCTTGTCGTTTCTTTCGGAAGGTTTAGGCAGGCTCATTGTCTAGAGTGGAATCAAGTTCATTATGGCAACGCTCAAACCAGAGACAGCTCACGGCCATTATACATTCATTCTAACTTTTGCACTTCTCTGTCTTAGAAAGTGACTCATACTTTGAATCTGTATCCATCATTTTGCTTGAGGCTGTACAATGCTGTGGTGCTCCCAGCATTTTAATGTGTGCTGGGCTAGGTCTTGATTTGGTGAGATCTGTGTTGGATTTTGCCCTTTAGAGCTGTGTAATCATCAAATATTTGTGCTCTTTTAAGCATGTGTATATGCGACAATTCACCAAAACAGCCATAAGTAATCAGGCAGCATCTACCTCAGAGGATGGCTATAAGAATTAAATAAACTGTAATGATGTGTACTTAATAAGCCTCTGCAGGACACAGAAGATATCCTGTATCCAGGGTAGCAAAAATTATCACTAGGTTTAGACGTGAGACCATACATATCCTTAGTGTATCGAGCACGGGAAGATGCCAGATAAAGTATAATTATTATTAGCCAGGTCTGGTGGCATGGCTTTTAATCCTGGCATGCTAGGAGTCTGAGGCAGGAAAATCCTAAGTTTAAGCCCAGCCTGGGCAACTTAGCAACTTGATGAGATCCTGTCTCAACACCAGAAATGATAAAATAATAATAGGCTGGAATGTAGCTCAGAGTGGAGTTCCTGAGGTTAATTCCTAGTACAGAAAAATATATAGTCACACATATATGTATATATATAAAACAAATACATGACAGAAAAGATACCATGTGAATTATGAGAGATTTAAGAAATTTTAGAAAATGAATATTAAGGCTCTTTGTCTTTGCTTCTTTCTTTTTGCAGAGAATATTTAGAAGTCTAACTTCACCCAAAAGCAATTATAGGCTTAAAGAAATGCCAACAATCAAGTTGTTTTTGAAATTTAAAAAAAGAAATAGAAAAGGAAAGGTCAGGTTGCTGTCTCTGTGATCTTCCTTGACTTTGAGACATCCCTCCTGAAAGATTCAGAAACTTTCTTTTGATACATGTAAATGTGTCCCTTTTCTATCAGTCACAGGTACATTAACAGGGGTGGCCGGGGCAGGCGGGGTGACCTGGGTCACAGCATTTTGAAATGGGGTCACGCTGTAAAAACACAGTGCAACATTTTTGAATGTCAGGTCGAATCGTATGTCTGACCTAGGAACATTTGCCTTTCAACAGCAGAATCATAATTAAATACTGTAGCACCTCAGCGTCCTGCTTGAAGATGGAATGTGAGGATTTATATTCTTATCCACCGGCCTGTTCTTCTAGACAGCTTGGAAACCTTCACAATAACTAGATTGTCCTGTCCAGCCCCATATGTGCGCCATCTTTGTAGCACACCAGCTCCTTGGAATGACTGCATCACTGTCAGAACACGTGCCCTTGTCCAAGCAAAGGCGAGTCCCTCTCCAACACAGGGCTAGGAATGGTTGCCACTTGGCAATCAGAGACAGTTCACCTACCTGCTCCGTCTGTTGTCTAGGCCCCATCCTGATGCAGGGGCTGGCAGGGGTGGATGCTGAAACACCAGGCAGGCTCATCTTGGACATGACGCTGTCTCCAAGTACCCTCCACGTCCGCTTGCTGGCACCAATCATGGGCACCGTTACAACTGAACACGTACGGTTTTCTGGGCATCACAAACAGCAAGGAGCTGACATAGGGGAATGAGTGAGAGGTTGGACTCACCTTCCATGGTGACTTACTGATAGCAGTTGAAAATGTGTCATGTACCCATTTTCTATATAACCAGAAGCTCCAAAAAAAGTGTTACAGAATCTTATTACCATAATTCACATGTGGAGTCTGAGGTACAGCTACCTTTCAGAAATCCTATGAGGCATGGTGAAAATATATGAAGAATGTTTAAATGATGTTTTACGGCGAACAACACGTGGCCATTGATCCTCCTCAGATTACCCCTCTTCCCTTTAAACACTTTCGTCTCATGATCCTTGCCACTTCCTGCAGTAACCGGAAGGCCTCCGGGGTGAGTGTCCACCAGGTGCCGTGTCCTCGTCCGTCTTACCCACCAGATCTCACACGGTACTGTTTCTGGCTCCTCTCCAAAGTCCAGACGAATGTGGGATGTAAAGGGTACTAAATCCACACAGGACATGGAGACCACCGTGCGGGAGGACTCGCACAACTGCTTGAAAAAGTGTCGAGCTTGACGGGATAAGTGCGTTTCAAACACACGGGAGAGTTAGCAGTGATGTGTCTTTTGTTATAATATGTATAATTTTTAAATGTAAGCATTCCCCTCCTTCTTGATCACATCGCATAGTTTGTAACTGTGTAAAGTAGAAACTCTATGTTTAGATATGAAGTATCTGTGGCACCCCGTGCCTGTAGCTCAAGAGGAGATGTAGGGAATTTTGACACTCCCTCACCTTGGAAGAGCAGTGGTACCCAAAAGAGTATGCGTAACACGTAACAACACACAATAAAGTGTGCATCAGCACCTTAAGTTGTCCGTGCATCCAAATCACGGAGGTCACATATGTTTGCATTACTCCTTGGGCAGCAACAGTGGACATGTCTACATTTTCCAGGTGTTTATTAAACAGAGGATTGAGGCAGTGTGACATAAAGGAGTTGCTTCCAAGTAGCCAAACACAGTTACCTGGGACTATGAAGGGTAGCAAGAGGGTATTTAAACTACACGATGAAATTCGGAAAGTTAAAGACCAAGGATGGCACAAGGGGTGATAGGCATTCAGGAGCTGTGAAAAGATGGCACTTTGGAAAATGCCTCTAATCTGCTATTTTTAAAAGCAAAATCCTATATAATAATAATCCTCATTAAATATACAAAGCAAGGTAAGGACTTTTAAGTATTAAACTCTCTTGAGTGTTAACTCTTACCAGGTTGAGTCTGCCAGGTGTCTTTCCCAGGGACCTGGGACCTCCTTGGGGTATAACCACCCAGGAAGAGGCAGTTTGGCCTCCCAAACTGTGCTACCAGGCTAGAGATGGATTCAGGTTTCTTTTTTTTTCCGGTTTTATTGATATGTATAAGCGCACAATTTAAGGTTTACAATGGAGTTGAGCTTTTTGTGCACATACATATCTTGTCAACGTGATAAGGACTTTCCCACTCTGTTTCTGTCCCTCCCCCTCCCCTTCCCTCCCTCCCTCCCCGCCCTACTCCCCTGGTTCACTTTGTTTTTCATTGTAAATTCCATAAGAGTTGTGATTTGGGTCTCTCATATCAGAGAGACCATTCGATGTTTCACCTTCTGCTTCTGACTCACTTCACTAAGCATGATGGTCTCAAGTTTCTTCCATTTGCCTGTAAAAGCCTCCACGCTGTTGGACTTTATAGATGTATAGTATTCCATTGTGTATAAATGCCACAGTTTGTGTATCCACTGGTCTGTTGATGGGTATTTTGGTGACTTCCATATTCTAGCTATTGTTAGTTGTGCTACTATGAACATGGATACACATATATCTCTGTTATGTGTTGTTCTGGCCTCTTTTGGATATATTCCCAGGACGGGTGTCGCCGGATCGAAGGGGACATTTATTTCTAGTCTTTTGAGAGATCTCCGTACAGCTTTCCAAAGTGGTTTTACAAATTTACACTCCCAGCAGCAGTGCAGGAGGGTTCCTTTCTCCCCTCAGCCACGCCAGCACTGGTTACTATTTGACTTGTTGATACGGGCCGTTCTCACTGGAGTGAGATGGTGTCTCAGCATTGTTTTGATTTGCATCTCTCTTATGGCTAGAGATGTTGAGCATCTTTTCATGTATCTATTGGCCACTTGTACTTCTTCGTGAATGAACTGCCTCTTCATTTCATTTGCCCACTTTTCAGTAGGATCCTTTATTTTGGTAGGCTTACTTTTCTTCAGCTGCCTGTGTATTCTAGTTATAAGCTGCTTATCTGAGTTGTTGGTGGTGAATATTTTTTCCCAGTCCATTAGCTCTCTTTTTACAATGTTGGTAGTTTCCTTTGCTGTGCAGCAACGTTTTAATTTGACAAGATCCCGTTTGTTGATAATGAGGATAATTTCTTTTGCTCAGGTTTCTTAAATGCCGAGAGTATCAGAGGCATAGAACTCATTATCTGAGGCTGTGAGCACCACAAGCCTTCTCATGGCCCTATGAGAAACACTCATATTGGAGTATTTTAAGCGTCACCTTCAACTTTGGCTCTTAGGACCATTCCTGAAGAGTTTCAAGCAAATAGTGGTTTTAAGCAGTGAGAGAAAATGAAGGGGAGGAGCTGGATATTGTTACTGGTTCTGTGTCCTCTTGCACGTTTTCTGGAAATTCTAGAAAGGAAAGGAAAGTATAAACCTCAAACTCACCCATCTGTTTCCAGCCACTTGTGGGATGTGGCTGGTAAAAGCCAAGGGTTTGTAGGGCTGCACCTTCTCCTCCTCCTAGCAGCCTAGAAAGGCTGTACGCCTCTGTGCAGTAGGGCAGCTTATCCGTGACAATGAAGAGCTTTGCAACACTTGGGTAAAACTCCAGGGGAAGGACGGGTTGAGCTGCAGTCTGACCTCTGGGGGGCGCTTCCAGCATGTAATTGACTTTTCTCAGGACTGCTAAGAGAAGGGGCGTTTAAGTTAGGATGGTACAGCAGGAAAGATAGAATTATGTTCAGCTTTGGAGAAGGCAGGGTCCTCCTCTTCCTAAGGGGCCACATTCCAGGGGCAGGAGCTGCAGCAGAATGGGTGTGGGGGGGACCCCACTGTGCAGAACGTGAAGGGGTGATTGACAGCAACCATGTGCTCACCCTCCCGCAGCAACCAGCCAGAAATGAGTGCAATCTGTGGCAGGCATTCTCTACCTTGAGGGCTTCACATTTCTAGCTAGAAAGCATTTTCCCGGGCAGTCATAATTATTATAATTGAGAAAAGAGGCGGCAGCACTTAGCCAAACTGAGCCAAGACGGCCGAAGCCTCTTATTCAAGGTAATTTGATTTTACATTTTAAAAATTAAGCTCCAACAGTCTGCCCTCTGACAGGAAGACTGGTTTTCTTTTTTTTTTTTTTTTTTTCCTTTCCACACTGTAGTTCCTTTTCTCACTCTCCCAATTATCTGTGTTTTAAAATGCTTATTTACCCGGGCATGGTGGCACCCATCTGTAATCCCAGCGCTGGGAGACTGAGGCAGGAGGATTGCTGTGACTTTGAGGCCAGCCTCTTGGAGGCTCCCAGAGTCCAGGAGTCGGTCCCGGAGCTGTGCCCATGAGGCCAGGAGGCAGGGCAGAAGAGGCTGCCGGTCCCGAAGGCCAGGGATCCGCTCTGTGAGGGCCTGGGGAGCACCCAGCCCCCTGAAAGTCCTCCTCAGAGGACCAGAATGGGCCTGGCCAGGGCTCCCCGCTGCCCTGTGACCTTCATCTTCTCCTTGGCGCTGCTTCTGCTCGGTGACAGGAGGCAGCCTCCGCCCGGCGACTTCCTGCCTGAACCTCAGCCCCGTACGGATGGCGCTATTTTGTCTCCTTAGTCACCATTAACTGTGCAGAGTGCTTTTTCAAAGTCATTAGCACAGTTCCTCCGGCTCATTCAGCGGCACTTTCAATTAATCCGATAACAAAGCTCTTTGTGTCACCAGCAGCACGCGCGGGCAGATGGGCGATTAGTGGGTGGCGACCGATATCCCCCTCTGAGGACAAGGGACGCTGCGGCAGGCCTGGGGGAGATTTATGGGTGCCCCTGCGGTCATGCCAACCGCTGTCCCAAGCTGTGGGGAAAAGGCACCATCTGACTGCCCTGTTTTCACCTGAGACTTCTCAGGGCTGAGGGAAAATAAATTCACGCGGGTGTGGACCACTGACTCTTGGTAAAAAGCTGACCACCGCGTGCATGCCCAGGAGGGTTGCGCAGAACGCCACGATCCCTGAGCAGGAAACCAGGCACAGCTGGATTTACCGCTTGGGAAAGGTCTTGCGTCAACGTGGGGCTCAGCCTTTGCTTAACTCGGGGCTTCCTGCTTCTTCCTAAAGAAGGGCTTTGGGGATCGGTTACAGTTCGAACCTGAAGCATCCCCCCAAGGTCTCCTGTGTGTGGAAGATGACTGGATCATGGGCGCTGTGCTTATTGGTGGATTTATCCACGGATGAGCCGTGGTTGGCTGCGCTCTTAGGAGGTGGGACCTGCCTGGAGGTGGGTCACCAGGGGGGGGGGGGGACCTGGGAGGTCCCGGCATCACCGATTTCACACGTATCGTCTTGCGTGTGTAAATAATTCATCTGCGTCTTTTTCAGCAGCCCTCTCCTGGTAGCACACATTTGCCCTCGTGCCAAGTCCCCTGTCTGCCAGGGCTGAGGAACGAGGACCAGGTCACCACGTCATGTTGGCATGTTGAGGCCCACGTTCCCTCTTAATCTGTGGGCCAGTGTGATTCGGGGTTTGGAAAGAAAGGGAAGCAAATGCGGACTTCGAACCTTCTCCTGTTTGAGGTTACACCTTCTCCGAAGGGCAACCCCACTGGGGCCCCCAGCTCCCCTGCACGTTAGCTGTGTGCGGGAGCACACACGGAGCACATGTGACATGGAGCCGCGAGTCATGCTTCGGGCTCAACAGCAGGAGAACTGGCTCTGTGCTGCCTGGCCGTGTGACCCTGAGCAAACTGGTCTAAAGCAGCGGTCAGCAGAGGGTCCTCTGGGCCCACCGTGATTGATTAATAGTGACCCCAGGAAGAGCTGCTTCAAAAGTAGAATGTCAATGGGAAAGAAAGCCTTGAGCGATTGAGTCACAGTGTCAGCCAGGTCACAAAAAGGCTAAGTGGTGTCAGACGTGCCCTTGGAGGAGATGGCCGCTGTAGTATCTTACATTCCAGTTCCAGAAAAGTCGTTCTTTGTGACTTCAGGGCGGGCACACCTGCTGACAAATTAATTTTATATTTAATACTGTTGGCTTATTACACCGTATATATTATATACAACATTATACTGTAGCTGTTATATAATGAGTATATTATAAACATAAGAAGATACAGCATAATGAGTTTTATGTTATATGCTCCTTACTACATACAGACATTATAGCTAATACCCATATATGTGTAGATAGATCCATCCTTCCAATAAGTTAAACATATGGTTACATATGATAGTTTACCGATTCAAGATTTCAAGTCACTACCATTAGAATCTGCCAGCGGATATTTTTTCTTCATTTTTCATTGTGGGAGACTGACGTTCACAGAATGGTTCCACGTTCCCTAGGTGACAGGATCGACACCTGCATTAAATCAGAACTTGAGCCAGATGTGCTGGCGCGTGGGCATGATTCTAGCCCTCTGGGAGGCTGAAGCAGGAGGATCACGGGTCTGAGCCAGTCTGAGCAATTTAGGGACTTAGTAAAACCCTATCTCAGAATAAATAAATGAATAAACAAAATTTTAAAATGGGTTGGGAACGTGGCCTTGTGCTAAGAGAAGAAAAGTCACGGATCTCTGCTGTCTTGGGGTGCGGGCAGGTGCTTGTAACTCACTAGTGCTGCTCTCCTGAGTGGCCAAGCTGTCACACAGCAGCAATTTAAACCAGGGGTTTATAAATTTTCTTAGGGAATCCCCTTGAATTTCCTTCACCCCTGCATTTGTGGCCTCCAATACAGTTGCTTTCTGTCTCTGAAGTCCATCTTGTAAATCATGTATCAGAACACATCTGGATTTTTGCGGTTGGATATCGAGTTTTACGGATTCTCATCTGCAGCTTTTACCTAAAGCGTCATTACAAATTATACTTGAGCAAACTCAGGTTGGGTTTTGTTTTCCATGGACCTCGTCCTTTGTTTCCTTTCTCTTTACCCATTTTTTAAAGCTCTATTAATCTTATTTTCTGCTACACTAAACAGATATATGGCTGTTGGCTTTGATAATTTTGTTTTTAATGTGTCTCTATAACCGCTAAAGCATTAACCCGGCTCACCCGTCCACATGCGAATGTCTACCAGTTTATGTTAAACGTGTACCACGGGACAGACTCTACCTCATACGACCCTATCAGCACACGTGGCACAGACGTGGTGGGTAGTGACGTGGCTCTCTGAGAATCCCTGTAACGTCCTTACTCAAGATTCTACCTGTCGCTCTCCCTGTTTTTTTTTTTTTTTTTTAAACAGTTCTCCAGGCCTGTGACAGCTCCTTGTGCGTCTTTACTTCCCAAAATGTTATTACTGACTAATTTTGAAAGTTGGTTTTAAGCACCTGGGGATGGATAGAGCTCTGTGTGCCATGGCAGTTCAATCCAGGCCACTCTGACAGAGCCCAGTTGACCGCCTTCTCCCCACCTGTACACGGGCCTTCTCGTAGGGGTAGGACAACAGTTCCAGCCTTCAGGAGCCAGTTCTGCAGGAACGCCCCCGCTGTCGTGAAAGAGAAAAACACACAAACACACAACTCACACATGTGTTCACCATTCAGCAGGTCAGATGGTGACCATCGGGCCCACTGGCAAATCTGTCATAAGGTTTGTAGGAAATAGGGACAGAGTATAAGCCAACAAAAAGTAGTTTGTTTTACTAACTCTAACTATCAGCAGATGTGTTCCTTGCCCAACGCACAGTGCAAATCCTGGGCCCTGTCACAGGCGATCACAGAAGCCATCGTGACAAGGGGGGCAACTGCACAGACTTCCAGCGCTGGCTGCTGTCAGTTCTTAGCAAGAAAATTTTGGAAGTAATGAAAAGTTTCTAAGACAGACTCTCCAGCGGGAAGGTAGACTTCTTTACCATACGGTCACTTTTGCTTCCTCCTGTGGCTTTTCCCGAAAAGGGGGATGATTATCTCTTCAGCTGAGGGTCCACTCTACACCTGCTGTGGTTACTTTTTCTAAGCAGGAACTTACTCTGAAAATTTAAGGCGGTCTTTATTAGGAGGCTTACAGATGAGCGTCAAAGACCACGGTCTGCCCCCGACGTGCGGGAGCTGAGGGAGGCAGCCTGTGTTCTCCTACTGCACTTTGGGTAGCAAGGTGGGCAAGCAGGCTTTGCAGTACTCGAGGCCGATTTCACCTGCGGTTCTGTGCTTCCAGCTAAGATTCTGAGGGGTGAGTGTCCTGCCCATAGCTGTCCTAATAGAAGCTAACTCTACAATATGCCGGGCGCTGCTCTGTGCTTTTAATACCTTAGCCTGGAATTATAAGAACACCCCAAGGGGCAAATCCTGGTGAGAAATGAGCCAGAGAGAAACCAAGAAGCTCCGATGGTCACTCCACAGAGCAGTAGTTTAAGTCGAAATTCAAGTACGTCCAGCATCAGCATTGTGTCACTAGCCAGCATGTAGTTTTGATCTTGGTGTCTTTGTTCGACAGCACCGAAGTGTCGTAGTGTAGTTTTGAATAAGAAGACAGCATATGTCTTTCTGTACTGCGACCAGCGATGGATTCAGTCAGGAGAGAAGAACCTCCCACCCTTCGGACAGACGTAGCCCAACGCCTGTTCTGTTAAAGAAAGCCGGGTCGTATGTTTGCGTGTGTCGCGGTGCTTATGGTCCAAGGCGGCTTTCGAGCTCCAACAGCAGAGGTGAGTGCTGGACCTGAGAGTGGGGTCTGCAGAGCCACCACCCGGCCCTTTGGGCAAGTCGATGTGATACAGCGACAGGTGAGGCTGTAGCGAGCTTGAGGCTGCGGTAGCAGCAGTGTCTTCTGGGCTTGGTGAGAATCCTGTGTGGTGTCATGGAGGTCCCACTAGGGACGGACTCCTGGCTGGGAGGATGGAGCACTCAGCACCATGTGGGATTCACTCAAAACATGAGCCTCGGGTTTCAGAGTAACAGCTGCCCCCCGCCCTCCACCCCGTCCCAGCCTGCCTGCTCGGCCTTTGCCCGCGGGACTTCCCGTGGCGTGGCTTGTGTCGTGTTCCCACGTCTGGGCTTACCTCGGACAGCTCCTCCAGATCACCTGCCTCTTTCCCTGCCTGTTAGTGGATCACATGTGTCGCCTCGGCCATGTCTGAGCCCCTCCGCGAGTGCACCCAATGGGAGTCTTGAGTCCCTTGCAGAACTGGCTCCTGAATTTTGTTTGACAGCCACAGGGTTTTGCAGGCTGGAGCCCTGAGACTCAGGGTCTCCCGGAGTGTGATCTCAAGATCCAACAGACGTTCGGGGTTGTAAGTGCATCATTTTTATTTGCCAGGGTGCTGGGGATGGAACTCAGTGTGCGTGATCTGTGTGCACTGAGCTGCAGCCCAGGGTCTGTGTTTCCATCCTAAATGATGAAATATCTCCAAAGGAAATGCGATCTTTCGTCGGTGTGATGTTTTTGTTCCTTAGAGGTCAGAGTTTTCTAGCGCTGTTGCCTTAGGACCCCCCTCAGGCTGCTCCGCACGGGTAGCTCTGCTAGCAGTACGCACAGACTCTTGCTTTCATTTCGGCTGAGAATGTCTTTATTGTCCATCCATTCCTGAAGGGGCATTTTGCTGGGTGTAGGATTCTGTTCTGACGCGTTTTCCTTGCCTTCCACTCTTTCTAGCCTCTACAATTTCTGGTGAGAACTCTGTTATCGTAGGGTCAGTGTCCCTCCGTACCTAACGTGTCGTTTCTTTCTGTTCTTCGGTTACTATTTTTTTGTTTGTTTGCCAAAATTGACTTAGGATGCGTGTTGGTGTGACTTTTCTTGATATGATCTGGTTTTGGAGTCTTCTCATCTCCTTAAACTTGTAGCCTTATATCTCTTTGCCAAATGTGAGATGTTTCCAGCCACCGTCTCCTCAATTGCCATCTCAGCCCCCATGTTCCTTTCCATCTCTCTGCAGCGCTAATAAAATTGAACTTAAATTTTTCTTATTGGCCCACAGGCCCCTGATGCTCTGTTCAGCTTTTTAAATCAATTTTCTGCCATTCCAATTGAGTGAATTCCATTATCTGTCTTCGATTTCAGCAACATTTTCTCCTTCCCCGCCTCTCTCATCTCCAGCCCATCTGACTCATTTCTTTCTCCCTTATTGTCAATTATTCTTTAATTATATAACTTCTTTTTGATTTTTTATGGGGTTTCTGTTGCTATGCTGAAATTTTCTATTCTTTTCATGCATCTCAAGAGAATATTTGATTTCCTGTTAAGTACTTATGCGAGTCCTCTTTTATAATCATCATGGAGTAATTCGCACCTTGGTTCATCTTAATCTTTGTTATCTATTGCCTTTTTTCTCAAAATGTAGTTTTTTTCTGGATATTGGTATGCAGACTAATTTTAGCTGAGTCCTGGAAATGGTACTTGTTACTGTGGAAGATGACACGGGGTCCTGTTTGCATCTTTTGGGCCCTTGGGAGCCCCAGGTGAGTGATGTGGGTTGAGTCTGTCAACAGGATCCTGTTCAGGCTCAGCATGAAGGTCCTGATCTGCATCCTGTCTGGTGGTTTCCATGACACTTTGCCTTTTGAGGGCCTTCAGGTGCTTTTCTGTTCTGTTGCTGGGTTCTCACTCAGTCCCTGCTGGTAACAGAGCTCCAGTAATACAGGAATGCTTTCCTGAGCCACCTGATGTCACTCAGCTGCCTTTGAGGAAGGGGGCAGTTTCTGTGACTCTTTGCTTTCCCGATTTCCCTGGAGATGGCATTGAGGGTGGGTGAGCCAGCGTGGTGCGTCACCTCCTGAGGATACAGGTTGACTTGGTCTGCAGGTGATGTGACCTGCGCCAGGCGGAGCAACTACAGCACACCCAGGTGGGAAGATACGGCTGGGGCTTCCACTGGTGACCCTCTGGCTACCTTTTCCGGGCCCTAGAGCCAGAGAGGGCAGCTGTGTCTTTGGATAATCTGCTATGCGGGTTTGTAATTATGGCTCCCCAGGTAGCCATCTGCCTGTCTGGAACAGCAGTTGGAGATCCACGTGAAACACCAGGTGTTCACCAAGTCACACACTTCTTGCCGGGCCTGCCTCCTTCTTCCCACGTCTGAGTTTTCCCAGGGCTCCCTGCTGGCATCCAGCCGGGATGTCGTGTGACATTCATGTGTGGAGTGTAGGGCACGGTGAAGCATACGTCGCGTAATTTCCTGCCAGGATTCCTTATCTCTGCACCGCTCCTGACCCCGCACTTGGTTGTGCACGGATGTGGTAAGGCCCCTTCACCTTGGAGCCAAAGGAGCAGACCTAAATTTTTCCACAGTAAAATAAATAAACAGTAAACAAATGCTTTCCTTTTCAGGGGAATAAGAGGACATTCATTTAATAGAAAAGAAAACCTTGACAAGCGTTAGGGCAAGTACACGTATGAGAAGGGATTCTCACGTATGTGATTACCTGTCCGTACGCATACCCGGCTTTCAGAATTCATCTCAGTGGAAAGAGAGCAGCTTAGTGACGACCATAGGTGATGTATGCAGATAATTGTGCATCCTAAGTATACATTATTTTTCACTTTCCATTAACTGCAATACTACAGATACACGTAAACCGGTGAAGGGGAAAAGTGGAGGGAGGGAGACCTCCCCATTCGGGCGTCCTTGGAGAAGGGGTCTTCTCGTTCCTGAGGTGATGATATTAATGTGTTTACGCTTCTGTGGTCTAACTCGCTTCCCCATGTTGAAAGCATCGCCTCGTGCTGGGCCAGCTCCGTAAATCCTGACGGGTAATCCTGCTGCCCGGTTCGATCCCCACTGTGTTTAGGCCCCACGGTGCCTCCGCTCTGAACAGGCTCAAATCTTCCTTGCTATTCGGCTCCTGCTGACTTCTCTTCTGTGGATTTTGATGCTCACGCTGTACTTCTAGTGTCTACTCCTTCGGACACGGGCCAACACGGCCACTTCACGGTAGCACTCATGGACCGTAGGATAGAGTTATCAGATACAGGGCACAGTGGAAAAAAATCACACTTGCTGTTCAGTAATATTTTAATATTGCAAAGTGTAACCACATGTTATCAGAACCAGTCCCGTGGTTAGGAGTATATCATGGGACTATCAAAGTGGGTGTTTAAACGGGAGAAGGGAAGTGTGGAGGTTAAACTTGACTGTGTCAGCTTGAACAGGGTAAGAACTTTTCAGAGGATTGGTAAGGCCCATATCTGGGTGTGTCTGGGTCGATCACAGAGCCTTGACTTCAGGTGCTGCGCCTCCTCTGTGGCGCCCTCCACCTGCCACTCACCCCCGCTCTGCTTCCTGGCTGCCATGAGCTAAGCAGCTCCCCACCACCACCCCGGTCCACCATGACAGCTTTGCCTGGGAGCCCAGTAGGAACTGCATCCCCTTAAAACGTGAGCCGAGTCAAATCTCTCCTGTCGCCACTGCTGAGTGCAGCAACCCAAAAGCAGGCTGACACAGGAGTAAAGAAGTGATTGGGATTGGAGGGAGAAAGAGGAAAAGCACAAGACACACAAAAACCAGCCGTATTTCAGTGCCCCGCGGGGAGAAGTACGACTCACTGAAGCCCCTGCACATGCAGCGTCTGAACAGGAGACAAAAAACAACAACCACAAAACGTTCACAAAAAGAAAGATGATATTTCAGCACGCGGTGGAGAATTGGAAAGCTTCAGAGCTCCGTTTGCGTTCTCATCAAAAGGAAGTGACCCCCTCCCTCCTCCAGAGGGCCCCTGGCCACACCTGCTGTATTTTTGATTCCTCGTCTGTGAAATGGGGAGGGCGTCACGACTTCAGGAGTGTGACGTGGGGGGAAAATTCCATCGTGCTCTTAAAAATAAACCCTCACATTGTATGTTCCTCACGGAAGAGAAAAATAGCAGTCTTCTTCCAGTGGCACCAGCTAGAGAACAAAGCACGTCTGTTAAGCTGTTTTCCTTAAGCAAGGTGCCGTATCCATTACGAAATGATAACTTGTTTTATCCTTTTGAAAAATAGCTGTTTGTAGTTGGCTTAAATGCTAATGTTTGCGTTGTGAGTGGTTTCAGGGAAAGCGTAATACAATAGGTGTGACTTTCCGTCTTTATTAAGAGGCCATCGTGCTGCACGGTATTACACAAAAGAAAAGAAATGAAGGGCACCCCAGAAACATGTACCACCCCTATTTAAAAAGAAGCACCAGAAAATAGCTCTCTTCTGGCTTCAGATGATTTCGAATTAATCTCCAATAGCTTGTCCCACTTTTACATTATTTTTTCACACATCAAATTTTGCTTCCAGTTGTGAGGCAGACCACTTTATTATTCTGAAGACTCATTCCGGCGTTATGCTATTTTTTTTTTCCCGTTTGTAATTTCATTAGAAAAATGCTTTTGGGCCACTTGTGAGCCGTAAACCTCAGTTATTTCAATGATCATATACGCACACTTCCTGCCAGTATATCTCTCCTGTATCTCATTGGTGTGTTGAGCGTTTAAGTGTATTATCATACATGAAACGATTCATTAGAAGGACACAGCGTTAACCTTCTGTGTGGATCGGCCTCTGGTTTCTGTCGAGTGAAACGGTTTATGTGTATTACAAGATACTCCCAAACTGTGCACGGGACAGTGCCCAACACCTCTGAGCAGGGCATGCCTTCTGTCCTGAGATTCTCACAGGTTCTGGGGTGAAGACTCGGAACGTGCAGCAGTTACTGCTTCCCAAGATAGATGCTGTGGGCTTGACGGTGGAGATCTGCGTGGGATGCCCAGAGTCTTGGGAGTGGGAATGTCTTTTTCTCCACAAGCAGAGGAAAAGTCAATCCTGGGAAAGAACGCACAGTGGCCAAAGACACTTCCGTAGAGAGATGGGGTCCTTGGAGGAAGACAAGATGATTGTGTGCGATGCCAGGACACCTTCCACAGGTAGGAAGACACTTTGGCTGCTCCTTACCTCTGAAACGATGGCAGAAAACTAATTGGCCAGCTCCATCGTAACCATCTTTTCTTTACCCTGGAGATTACTAATTTTGTTTTACTCCGCGACTCATGTACAAGGTTCAGGAAATAATGTTTCGTGGTCACAGCTGTATTTGACTCCAAGGGTTAGTGGACCGCAACAGACGTGCCTGACAACAACACAAATTATTTTCCCAGTTCTTGAGACAGAAATCCAAAATCAAGACATCAGAAGGGTTGGTTCTGGCTGGAGATGCTGAGAACAGGTACATTCTGCACCTCTCTCTCCAGCTTCTTCCAGCTTCCAGCAATCTTTGCTGCCCGTGGGCTGAGAGAGGTGTTGGGATCATTGCTCCTGTCCCACGGTGCTGCTTCTCCCTTGTAATATGGACACACCCTTTGGCAGCAGGTGTGCATCCTAACCAATAGGAGCTCACTGGATCTGTTAAATCTGCGGAGACCCTGTTTCCAGATGAGGCCACATTTTGCAAATATTAGGATTTAAAACTTCAACGTGTACTTTGAAGAATCAAATCCAATGCAGCGAAAGCAGTATTTGAGGGAGTGAGTACCTTACGGTACCTGAAGTCTGTGTAAGCGGCCTGGGGTATCCCATGGACAACGGAAAAAGGGGGCTGGGTCCGTAGCTCAGCAGTTCACTGGCTTGCCTAGCAAGGACAAAGCCCAGTGTTTGGTTCCCCAGTAGCTCATAATATGGGCATACCTGTGATCTCAGCAGTTATGAGGCTGAGGCAGGAGAATTGCCATGAGCTCATGACCAATCTGGGCTGTATGGTGAGTTCAGGATCAGCTTAGAGAACACAGCAAGGCCTTGTCCAC
>PVKB01004782.1:109966-124987 GCA_004027205.1 Ctenodactylus gundi
TTGGAGAAAAGTCGTTAAACTCTTGGCAGCCGGGAAACAGCAGAAGAAGGGAGGAGCCAGAGAGAAGAATAGATCCACCTGGGTCACTCCCTCCAGACGGGCTCACCGCCTGACAGCATCGAGGGCTACCACACTCATCCCCGACTAGTCTATTTCGTGAGCGCGACATCACCATTCAGTCACCTTCCATACCCAGAAGACTCTGGAGAGACATTTTCAATCTAAACCTTGCCGTCTTTTAAGAATTTATTTTTATGCACAAATACCACATATATTACAGTAGTGCCAGTGAGGGTGTAAAGAATGTATAAGGGTGTATGGGGGGTATTTAGGATGAGATTCAACCGTGGCACTGATTTCCATGAAGTTCTTCCTGCCAAAATGTAAGGTCTGTGTCCCCTAATTTTAGATTTCTGGTAGCTTCAAGCTTTGAAAGATGGCAGAAACAGTGTTGCAGGCCTCCCAAACCCTGTGCAGTAAAATGTCACACGGCCTGCACATGGATCTCCTGGGACGCTCGCTCTAGAGGGAGCCAGCTGCCAGCGAGGGAGGAACCGTGTGGACGGTGGCTCTGAAGTCACCTCAACAAGAAGTCAACAGTTAGCTCATCTGCTCACCAAGTAAGTGAGCTGCAGAGATCTCCTGCCCAGCTATGACTGCAGGTGACGGTGGCCCTGGCAGTTAGCTGGCTTCAGGTAAAAGAGACCCACACAAGAGTCATCCAGCGGAGCCCTCCTAGAATCCTTGATTTACACGCTTATGTGTAAAATCATGGCTGCCTTAACAGGGTGTTTGTCAAACAATAATTCGTACCTGGAACATAAACAGAAAAACGTAAGATTATGAGGAAAGCCTTGAGTGTGCTAAACAGTGATAAGGCCTGCCACCAAGGCTGATAGTTAAGGATTTGGCTGAGCCGAACCCGGCTGGCACGGATGGATTGCAACACGAGGTCAGCCTTTTCAGGCCCAGGGTGAGGTGTGGTTAGGACTGTGCTACCTGCAGAGGGTCTGGAGGGAGAATGTGCATCTTGCTTTCCCCAGCTCCTATCGGTTTGTGATGTTCCCTGGCGTCCCAGCTGCACACGTGACGTCTGACTCCGTGATCACCCTCCTCTCTGCGGCCTGTGCCAGTTCTCCCCTTTCACCTTGTGGATGATACTGCTGTGTCACGGAGGGGAGAGCCCAGATCCTACCCGATAATCTCACCGTCTCAGGCTCCGTAATTCCGTCACACCTGCAATTACCCTTTTTCGTCTCTAGTCTCATTCACTGGTTCCTAGAAGCAGGATCTGATATCTCTATGCATCATTTCTCAGACAGGATTGGGGGGAAATGCATGTTGAAAAAAATGAAAGTCAAGTTTTTGACTGTGAAAGAAAGAAAATTATATATATGGAATGGAGAAAATTTACAGTAAAATTTAGGGTGTCGAATTAGAATGGGAAATAGTTTTTTAAATGCTGACAGAAATAATATATATGACAGAAATGCATATATATATTTGGACATATTATTTGAACATTCCTTACCCATCGACAGAATCTAGAAACATTGACCTTCCAGAGCAATAAACACACCCGTTACTCAGTGCCTGGCTTCCACATAAAAATATCTCATAATAAGAAAGAAGAATTCATGATGAAATAGCAGATTCAAAGGATAGAGCAGCCATGGAGCCTAGGAGCCTGTGGCACCCCACTGTGCCAGAAAGTAGGGGGGTGACTGAACTTGATAGGTTATGTTGACCAGGAGTCACCAGGAATGGAGTATAATCTTCTCAGTAAGTAGGAACTCTGCTACAAACAGTGAGCCAATAAACACGTGGGGGATAAAGGAATATTCTCATTATTAGGAGAATTCTGAAAGATAAATGTAAAAATAAAAGTTCTAGTATAATAACAACAAAAAAAGACTGGCAACTATGTAGCCATAGTTGATTAAGACAGAAAATCATCAACAAAGGCTAAAATTAACATGCGGGTCTTTGACAAGCAATAGGTCGTGCCCATAATTTTAAGTTATTTTCCTATAGGATATTTGATCATCATTGACTGGTTACTTTGCATACTTCCTCAGCTAATCATGACATAGAGAAATCCAGTAGACACTGTTTTATTCAGGTGATGATAATTAGCATCTCCAGTAATTGGTGACAAAAGTTACCATCCCTGGGATGGGAGAGGTAGACATGTTTGCTTCCGAGATCAGAACAACACATCGTTGCCTTTCTTCAGATCACGCAGAACTGGAATCTGATTACAAGAAAACATCAGAAAGACTCAACAACAGAGGTGTTCTACA
Organism: Ctenodactylus gundi; assembly: GCA_004027205.1. Lineage (NCBI taxonomy): Eukaryota > Metazoa > Chordata > Mammalia > Rodentia > Ctenodactylidae > Ctenodactylus > Ctenodactylus gundi. The sequence goes on from PVKB01004782.1 coordinate 112,270, forward strand.
AAGTAACTCCCATCTGCTCTTCAAAAGAATCAAAGCCACGAACCACACAAAAGCACTAAGTGTTGTTCCTTATTAATGAAAACTAAGAAACTGTGAGGCCAAAGAGAGGTGCACAGTCCTGGCTTAGATCCTGCGTAGAAGAGAAAGAAAGGTTTATTTATTTATTTATTACTGAAAGTGAAACTATAAGGAAAATTTTAAAAGAGCCTTTGATTAGACAAAAGTATTGCACTAACATATTTCTGTATTTTGATAGGTGCATAACAAGTGTGATTTTTTTCAAAGTAAAAATACAGTGTTAGGTTTAGGTGCAAGGAAACATTACTACTTCTGTAATCTACCCTCAGATAACTCTGAGTAAAAGAGTTACATATAAAAGCATCTACTAGAAGAGGTGAAATAAAACAGCAGACTCAACATTATCAGATGGAGATGAAAAGGGTTCACGTGTACTTTGCGTAGGTCCGACATTTTCTTAAGTTGGAAGCTATTTAAAAAGAATTTTTACAAAAGAAAAACAGTGACAAGGTCACCAGTGACTCGAAAGTCACTGAAATGTCAGGCTATGCCCACATTCCTGTAAAACCAGTGCTGTGTTGTGTCGGTCAGGGTTTCGTTGCTGTGACGAAATGCTCAAGGGTAATGGCAAGAAATATTTACGTACCTGGGTTTCAGGGGTCTTGGTCAGTGGCAGACTGACTCCCTTGCTTTTAGATCCGTGATCAAGGGCGTGGCAGAGGAAAGAGATAGATCTCACGGCAGCTGAGAGGCAGAGACAGTTAAGCGGAAAAGCCAAAAAGAGTCAGAGAAAAAGGGGACAGGGACCACATGCAGCACTCAGGTTTATGTCCCCATGACCCCATGTTCAACTAACCTGCCTTGTTCACTTTCATCCCTGGGACGTGATACTCGACACCCACAACTTGGAGTCTTATTTTAGCTCAGTGTTGGTGGCCTCAGTCTACGCACGTCATCTTGCAAAGGAGGAAGGAAAGGCCTTACTGGAGGAAGATAGCTCGTAACCTAGCGGGGCAGAAACAGGGAGCTCAGGGAGTGGAGCTCAGAGCTTGAACATAGGAATATACCCTTCTAGGTCACACCCACAGTGGCCCATGCCTCCAGGCAGTCCCCACCTTCTGGCAAAATGTGAGGTCATCTGATCTGCTCATCCTGTTGACCCCCAAGCTCCTTCCAAGAACAGGAGGGTTTAGGAAAACATTTCAGATTTTAGTTAGCCAGAGTCCACCTTCTGTTTCGATCACCTACCAACCCTGTCATTCAGGTATGATCGCGTTGGTCAGGTAATCTCCTGCCCCCAAAACTTCCCATCATTTTTAAAAGCTCATCAGTTTACCTTGAGGGGGCATTTTAGTACAAGCCATAGACCCGTCCTCTCGGGCTCACTGGTGGGGAGGGACGACACTCGCGGTCATCTCTGGCTGTCTCCGTCCTGTCTATCCAGGCTCTACATACCAGGCACGTATGTGTCGGTAACAGCCGTAAGTGGGAAGACATTTTCGTCAGCACGGGCTTCCATTGTAGAAGTAAAAGCCAGAAAACCAGATAAGAAGAAAAGCAAACGTGTAAGGGGCTGAAGAGGCCTTGGGGGCCGAGGGTGTAACTTGGGTTTCAGGGAAACATTCTTTTAGAAGCGACGCTTGAATTGAAAATTAGTGTGCAAAAAAAAAAATAATAATAATTCAAATGCGAGAAAATCTGGGCCACCAACTTCCCCGCTTAGCCTGAGGAGCAGCAAGTATATAGGCCCCGTGCTGAACCAAGCTCAGCTGCACGTGGGGCAGGCGGACCCCAGGACCGTAGGGGGGGCAGGTGGACCCCAGGACCGCAGTGCAGGGAAAGGGCATGTGCTGAGGGATGGCGTGGTCCTTGAGTTCGAACTTTCCTTACTGGAATTAGGAAGCCACTGGGAGACTGAACAGGGAAGTGACATGATCTAGAGTGTTGCTACGTACGTTTACACTGAATTTGTGTGTGTGTGTGTGTGTGTGTGTGTGTGTGTGTGTGTGTGTGTGTGTGTCTGAAACTAAAGTTGCCACCCGTTGCTACTTCTGTAAATAACCTAAGTGTTCAATAGTTGTGCTTCCTCGGCCTCTGCACTTAGTTCTGGGTGAGCTTGCTTTGTTGATGACGGAGGTATATTTGAAGACATAAGGAAATCGATCTGTCCTTTCAGGGAACCCCCACTAGATGGAATATATGTACTCTATTGTGCCTTCCACGTATAACCCCCAGACACTGCCTAGGGAGTGGTGAGTGGGCTGTGAAAGATGGAGAGAAAGGCAGAGGAGGGACCTCGGGACTCAGGATCGTTGGGTTAGCCCCATAGTGTGTGTGCTTGCTGCACCGTAACACCTGGACTTAGTGCTAAAACAATCGGTATGAAAAACTCCAGTGAACACACATGCACAAAAAAAAAAAAAAAAAAATGCCTCTTTCATAGCTAAAGGACCAGGAAAGAAGACAGTGAACGCTCTACTGCAGTCACACACAGAAAACTGCACATACTGCCTTCATCCAGGGAAGTGGGGAGCTCAGATCCCCAGCCTCAGACGGCTTTAATGAGGTGTCTCTACTCCCTTGCGGGGGAGCGCCCAGCAAAGACTGAGTGGATTGCAAACATTTTCACCCCCTACTGGCTTATAAGGAGCCGCACAGCCCCATCTATCTCAGCCCCCTCGTGAGGCTTAACTCCACCACAGTCAGTCATTAACGAGCTGTCCCTCCCCACTGCTACTGGTTGATGCCCTGGGATGCCTCCTGGGAAGGGAGGGTCACCACCGCTGTCCACTGGCAGTGAGGCCACTCATCCACGTGCAAGTGAAGACCCAGTGGGGACTAGAAGAGTTGAAATGTCAACATAGGATGTCGATGAGGCTGAGTCAGGACCCTGGACCAAGGCAGCATCCTACCCCCTCTCTCTGACAGACTGGTATCAAAGAGAGTTGCCGAAAACAGAACCTGCAAATACAACCCAGTTTCCTGTCACAGCACTAACAATGCAGGCTGGCAAGATATCAGCCATGACACAACCAACCAGGAAGTCTTTGAGTCAAATGGAAAAAATGGTCATCTGCAGGAAACAAAGCCAGGAGGGGAGAGGGGTGAAGTCATATGACACAGGGCTTAAAGCTGCCCTGACCAGGAACTTCAATGAGCACTAACTACCATACTTAAATTTACATGAACAAGCCTCCGTAGCCAAACTGTTTTTTTTTTTTCTTTTTCTTTTTTAAAATTTTTATCTGTGGAGGCTTCTTTTTAAATCGTAAGGCCTGCCCTGTTGGTGCTGTGTTAGGAAGTGCGTCTTGTTTGCAAGTTCTGTGTTCATTCTGCCCAGCTACAGCTCTCCTGGGTGTGTTCCCCCAGGCGCTAGTGTCTTCATACCCCTACCCACGTGGACATCCATGTGTACAGCAGCACAGCTCACAATAGACAGGGGAATGGATAAAGATGGTCGAATGGGGGCGATTTTCCAGGCTGCCCTATATAAAATAATTCTTGGTCTCCCATCCACCCTTAAGCAGCATCCAACGCCCCTTATTGCAACAGGTTTTATTGGCTAATGTACAGCTGCACTCTCTTAGTCTTATTATTGTATTTTACAATTCCCCAGCTGGGAACATTGCGTGTTGTGACCGTTGGAGACATTTTGTCAAATTTCGGCAGTCAGGAACCGCGCCCGGATTAGGGTTTATAAACTAGCCTAGATTAGGCAATTAGAAACCAGCCTGGATTAGAGCGCGAGTGATTGGTGGGCCATAGAATGAGGAGATAACACCCACCTGGGTGAGAGAGGCCCAGCTGGGAATTCAAACGTATAAAAGGAGGGAGAAAGATTGGTACAGCTTTTTCCTCTGGGGAGAGACTGGGCTTGATGGGACCCGGCTTCCTGGGTGATGTCGTGAGGAGCCGCCTCTACCTCGGCCTCTGCCGTGTGCCTCCATGGCTGCCGGCCGCCCCCGAGTGGACTGTGGCCTTCTCAAACTGGGAGCGAAAATAAACCTTTCCTCCCCTAAATTCAGGATGTCGGCTGTTGAGTCACAGCAAGGAAAAAGAAACTAAGACACGCACATGTTATCCCATGTTAGACTGTCATCAATGTGAGAACAGAAGCTTCTGATTTTTAATTGATGAAACGACACTAGAACAGATGTGAACACTGACGCGATGTCCTGTAGGCATCTGTGGGTAAGTGAATGGAGCACGAATGCAGTGCCCTGGCAGCGTGGCTTGTCTTGGCATTGACTGAACGTGTAATTCTTGTGTGCGGCGCCTCTGATTCATTAGTAACGTCATTATCACGTGTTATCATGAAGGTGTGATGGTGGCCGAACAGAAAGGACCAGAGAAGCGTCCACATTCCCAGAGCTTAAGCTTAAGGGGTGAAATCAAGGCCAAGGGAAGGGTGGGCCTGGGCCAAGGCCTGCCTCTGAATTCCCAGTGGGCACCTTCACCACCCGTGAAACGGCCTCGCTGGTGAATCTACTTTGTTTCCTCAGACCTAACTATGAGCCAGGCAGGGAATAAATGTTGGAGTGGGAAAATGATGCTGTTCCCATGTGTTCTAGTTAGGTTGAGTTTCTTAATAGTGCTTGAAATATTTCCATCAGTAATTTAATCCCTGGAGCTTCATTACAGCCATAGGCTCATCAACAGTTGTGCCTCCAGCAGCCAGATGCAATTCTTTCAATTAAACCAGCTTTTCTTTTTTAAGAGCAAAGCTTTCGGCTATTAAAATAAGTAAGGTGCATGCAGTTGTAGAATTGAACGGCAAGAAGAGTGTGAAAATACAGTCATGTGCCTCATAACTTTCTTTTGGTCAGCAACAGGCCACATAGACAGTGCTCTGTTCACCGCAGACACGCGTATTGCTTTCTAAAGACCTGCTAGTCACATTAGCATCTGTAAGTCCCTTGGTGATGTCCAGACAATGAGGCGTTTATTTTTGTCATTAGAGCCAAGCATAACTATACACATGGAAAATAAGCCACAAAATACTTCAAGGACTTCTGTTTTAAAGGTTTGCCTGAGTTGTAAACACAAGTCTCTAGCCCGATCCAAGGGACATTTTTCCAATGGGCATTCTTGTCCCCAGTATACGCACTCATAGGACTACAGCCCAGGAAGTTCCTTTGGTCCAAAACCCCCAACCGCTTCTCTTTTGACCACAGTCTTACCATCCTGGTCACCTCTTTCTTCTCAAGTTTCCCACTTGGTTGCCAAGGTCCTACTCAGCATAGGGCAGACTCACCACAGCCCTAGTCCCATGTCCTTCCCCAGAGACATTAATGGTTGTCCGTGGTACCGACCAGAAGGTGGGTAACCTAACCTAGAAGAGGAAAGAAGTTAGTTTCTGATTCGTCCAGAGAAATTAGATAGGGACGTGCTACACCCAAACTCTTCCCCCGCCTTCCCTAACAGTCAGTCCCTGGAAACTGAGGTTCTGCGGGGCCTCTCTGCTTGCTCATGACTGGGGACTGGTTTCCTTTCACTGAAAGCTGGAGCCAGCTAATCCTTACTCAGGTTTCTGCCTTCCGGGACATACTTCATCCATTGTTTATATTGTCTACTGTAGGACCACAGTCCTTGAAAAATAAGTGTTTTCTAAGCAACCGAAGCCAAGTGAGCGAGGTAAGGCTCTCAAATGACATTTTAAAGAAATTCTACTTTTCATATTTCACTCATGAAATTTATAATAAGAAAATTATGTCAAAATATAAATAGTTTATTATTATTATTTGATATAGGGAGGCTGTATGAAGTAGTGATAAAGACCGTGGGGCTCAGGTCACGTCCTTGTTCTACTGTTCTGTCTGATGGAGCCAAGGCAAACATATTAACTTCCTTGAACTTCCATTTCCACATCATTTAAATGGAAAAAGATGACACTTACCTAAGCAAACTGAGGAGGTTCAAGCGCCATGGTGCTATTAAAATATTTAGTATTTATGTCTGCTTCCTGTGCAGATTTCCAGAGTTTAGCGCTGTTTGATCCGTTCCCCTCTCTTAAACTCTACCTTCTCTTTGTTTATGTGATCTCTTTCTGTTCTCAGTGGAGCCTCTCAGTCATTTCGGGAGAATGTAGAATAACCTATCGCTGACCTTGCAATTTCTCTTAATATTGATTATGTGGGTCTTATTTGTGATGAGCAGTCCCTAATATCAGCAACCCCAGAGCCAGCGAGGGGGTGACAGCCGTGTGACAAGCTTAGGTTGTAAGCTTCCTTGTCAGGGAGACCCCCAACAGGTCTCAAAAATGGTGGCCTCACCATTTATCAGAGTTGTGTTTTGGAGGTAAGGTCCTCTGTGTTACCCAGTCTAGTCTTGAAGTCCTGGCCACAAGTGATTCTGTCACTCCTGTGTCATCCTTCGTGGTACCCTGTATTACACCTGATAGATTAATAGACTCATGGTCACCTGTATTTTTAAGTCAACTCAAAAACCTACCTGGATCATGGGTGACCAACCCTTAAGAAGGTTAAACACGTCTCTCCACCGCTAAAGGTAGGCTATACCCAAAGACTCACTTCAGAGAGGGAAGCACGTGGTTTCAAGTTGCACCCTTTTACCTACAAAAGCCTCCAACATATCTTTTTTTTGTAGTGAAGTGAGTCAGAAGAAGGGTGAATATCAGATGGCTTCTCTCGTATGAGAAACCAAGATCACAATTATTTTCTAGGACTAATTGAGGGGAATATTGGGAGTTAGAGGAGAGGGAGCGAGGATGGAAAAGGGAGAGGGGAAGGATTACTAATTTTGCCATGATTCGTATGTGCACAAAATACTCAAGATCAATGTAAACCTTATGTATTGCATCTGTACATATCAATAAAGTGCGGGGGGACAAAGAATGTTGTATGGAAAAAAGAAAACTTTACAAAGCGAAATCTGGCCAGTAATACTTACGCCAACAAGGTCAGTCCTAACAAGGACAAATAATATTATTAGCAAGAGCCCTTGATATGTTGGAAATAGTACCTCGCCTCTGCAAATTCTGCCCACGGTCTCAGCTCAAGAAAAATACCAGATAAATCCCAATTGAGGGGTAGATCACAAAATATGATCATGACTCCTAAAACTGTTAGGGTCAATAAAAAGGAAACTCTGGGAATTACCATAGACCGGAAGGCCGGGAGACAAGACGCCAGAGGCGTTTGTGGTGTCTTAGGTGAGATTCTGGATGAGGAAGGGGGTGGTCTGGGCAAAGTGGAACTAAATCTGGCACCCAGTTCATAATAACATTGGTATCTGTTTTCAAAAGTTTACACAGTTGAACCTTAGAACTCGAAAGAAGAGTTCTGTGCACAGTGAAAAGCTACATACTGTTACGTGTGCATATTTTTATAAGTCTGAATGTGGCTTAAAAGTACAGATTTGCTATTGAAAATATGCACATGTCACACTTGAATAATCAGTAGTGTGCTTATGATTCCATGTAGGTTTATAAATCGGTGTTGGTTTTAATTCCAAATTATACTCTGTCCAGCTCATTAATATCACATGTGTTTCGTGACTTGAATCAAAACATCCGTCATCTTTTGTTACGGGAGTATTAAAGGCTCCAAGCCTTTAAAACCACACACACACACTTCCCCCCCCCCCCCACACACACACCCACCACCACCCTTCATTTGCTGCTATAAACTTTTTCTTGACACCTTGCGACGCGTATTTTGTGTTTCCAAGATGTGATGTACCACTAATATAAAATAATGACTTAATGACTTTAATTCATACAGCTGAGTAATGTCCAGGAAGTGGAAATCAGAAATTATAGTTGTTACTGCTAAATTCAGGTGGTATGTCAGGGACAATCTACCCCTTTCAATGGAACTTACTTATTGACTATGTTGCTTTTCATAAAATTGAGTTCGGTGACTGAACTCTAGCATGTCACCTGAGGATGTGCGAATTGTTTTGTCCTGGCAGCCCGTGAAAGAACAGCTAGTGGCGTGAGCCTCTGCAGTGCGGACCCCAGGACCTAACGCTCAGCTCTTGCGAACCGAGCTGCCTGCCTCCCGCCTCCCCTCCCTCCCTCCGCTTTCCTAGGTGGCCATCGCATGCTGCAGGATCCCCTCCTGTATGGGCAGGCGAGGAGTGTGGGGTAATTCGGTTGGGAAGGGAGAAGGGCCTCTCTGCAGCTGGAACGAATTGCCTATGGGGCGCCCGTCTTTGTGACCCCGCTTCCAGTGCAGTGTGCGAGAGGTGACAGCAGCCCACAGGTCACTGGTGCCGGGATTCACCTGAGACCCCCGTGGCGCAATCCCCGGCTAGCAGGTCTCCTTGCGTTCAGCAGCAGCCCACCTTCCACAGGAGAGAAACATCGACCCCGGACACCTGCCTGGTGTTCCTTATGCTAGACTTTTATTCAGATGATAGAGGCGGCTCGAGAGTAACTTAACGCCTTGCAATTCTGACATCCACAGATGGGGTGGGTGGGTAGGATGAGGAATCTTTGGTTTTACACTCAGAAGTATTTTTAAGTGAATATATATTGACTGCTTAGGATAAAGTGCACAGAGCTGTGCCGTTTTCTGCATGTCCTTATCCTAAAAGGCGCGAACGTGGCCCACCACACCCTGTCACTTCTCCCACATTTCGTTGGCTGGCTATGGTCACGTGGCCCAACCTAACTTGAGTGGACTTCTTTAGCGAGTTGCTCTGTCTTTGGCCCACTTCCAGGCCGAAAGCCTAAGGTATGTAGCATCGGCTGCCCAGGGTCTGACTGACAGGCTGCCTGACCCCACGGAGTTTCTTTGCTTAGCTTTATTTTACTTATAAGTGGATCGTGCCTCTGTGCGTAGCAGATGGACACGAGTGGAGGAGAAGGAACAGAACACGGACTAAAGACAACAGCTGCCGCCCCAGAGTAGGACTGGCAGAGCAAAGCCAACGCGCGGTTGCTAACGACGAAGTAAAAGACAGTAGAAAACCCGATAAAATAGCACAAGAAGCTGCAAACAGAGATCACAGACTCTCCTGAGCCCTGTGCAGGGGCGCGAGGAAAGACAGCGCACCCTCAGCCGATCTGTCCTCGTTGTAGTACGGTCAGTACGTCATTAATACACCATGCCTGGGCGTGAAGTTTATGAATATGGTTAAAACCAGGTCAATTAAGGAAAGCACATGCCCTCGACAGTGCAGCTTGGGTAGCCTGAAAGCATAGCCCGGGGCAGGAGCCACGGCCCTGGGGGAGGGGGAGGGGATCTTAAGTTCAGGGAGCATGAGTGGGGAGCTCTGAGGATCACCTGCGTGGGTCCACCGTCCTGCGGTGACCTGATCTGCCTGCGGGGAGTGGCTCTCTCAGCAAGCCATCCTTTCTCAGATTTGATTTTATTTTGCATGTGCTCAGATAGGAGAAATAAACAGAATTGACTTCTCTAAAATGAACAGGTCTCAATATTAAATACATGTGTGCCATGTAGGGAAGGACTCTTCTGAGTCACCATGGAGCGATTTGCATTCAGTGTGTCTTCCACAGAGAGCAGAGGGCCACATGACAACTTCTCTTACCTGTTCAGGTTCCCGCAGGCAAGCGTTACATAGATCTAGCTTTCGTTACCTGTCCACATTTCTTGTCTTCTGGTTTCCATACTTCTTTCAAAATTCTTTTCAGGCAAAAGGGTCGAATCTCCCTCAAGGATCAGCTACAAATTAAAGACCTGATGGTTATGTAGGTCAGTGGAGTAATGAACATCCTGGAAGCAGGCCCTTGGCTGGCCTGACGTTGACGACACCGGGCCCATTAACATTCAACTCTCTGGGTGCAAAGTGACAGCTTCTCTGTTGTGATTCACTTGTGACTCACTTGTGTCAGGATCCCGTCATGACGTCCCGTCTCTGACAAGGTCTCTCTTCTTCCCCAATGCTTAAATTACAAAACTCCTGTCGTTTCTCTATAAAAGAACTCCAGGTTGACTTCCTACCTGATCGGGAAGTCAGAGCGGAAAGGGCAGAATGTGAACGAAGAACACGGATGGGAAGGCACAGGCATCACCGGCTCAGCCGCGAGGGCAGAAGCGTCCGTCTCCAAATGACGGTCTGTGCGGACCGTGCCAGGAGCCCACCCGCTGTCCTGTTTCTGAGTGGGCAGTGATGCTTTCCTGCCTTGGGTGAATCGTTTTCCCACTCACAGAAACACGACTGGGAAGCAGACGGGAAAGAATTCAGCGACTGTGTGCAGGACAGAGGCAGGGAATCCAAGCAGTGTGTCACACAGAGGGTAGATTATGTCTTCATGAGGTTTCGGTGTCTGAGCTCCATGTGTTTAAGGCAGAGCCCCAGCATTAATTGAACGTGGACTAGCATTTGAATTAAGAGTGTAAAACAGGATCTTGCTTAGCAAACTGTTGACCGACACATGACCAGGTCACTCACGGGTCAGTCTCACTGCCGGTGCAGCTTTCAGATGCAATCAGTAGTTCATTTTTGGTTAGGCAACTGTTTCTAGAAGATATTACTAGAAAAAGTTAAGTCACGTAGTCCTAAGCATATTCCGATTCACAGGCTTCAGTGGCTAAGAGGCCCGCGGCAAGTTCTACAGACACTCTGAGATTCATTTGCCTCAAACAGAAAGTGCAGATTTTAGAGTATTTATTTCGTAATCCATGTAAAACACCCAGAGGAGTTTCTTGGCCAGAAGTAGCTGAAAAAACACACAGCAAAATACAGCCTTCACATTGACGTCGAATTGTCCATCTGCCCAAGAAAGTAGGATTTGGGTTGATGGGTGTGTGTGTGTGTGGGTGTGGGGGTGTGTGTGGGTGTGTGTGTGTGAAAATAGACCTCAAAACTGAACAGACTGGTAATCAAGTGTCACAGAAGCGGTGGTTACCAAGAATTCAATAAATCCTACCTTTTGTAAACAGGCACAGGTGTCTCACCAGGAAATGTGCAGCGTATGTGAGAATCTGTAAAGAAAAAAGTATTTTTAAACACCTTAGATGAAATAAAATCTTTGCACTCATACTGCTGTAGTACACCAGTGGGCTACAAACACATCGGTAACGAGATACCAATTTTTGATTACACAACCCAGGCTACCAAGTATCTTCACGTAGTTAGCAGGAATTGCAAAAATCATGTGCCAAAATTTAGAAGTATTCGACCCGGAAGACAGGTGATTATAGATTGCTTGTAACGCAAAGCAAATACACAAGTATATCCTGAATTCTCGAAACAGAAGCCATACTGTATTGTCTAATTTGTCAGTGGAAAAAGTTTAATCGCAAGTATATGATAGGTGTCATCTAGCTAGGGGTCTGGTGGTGTGCGACCTTCTTTGCTTTCATAAAGTCCAGAAGTAAGAACAAAAGTGGACTCTATATGGATAATAGAGCACAGTAAGACAGTTATAAAGCAACCAGAAGAAGCGATAAGAAACCTTAAACTCTAGCAAAGCTCAAATGTGTGGAGACAGGACTCTGGAATCTTTTCCTTGTAGAGAATACAAGACAATAATTTCATGGCAGTAATGAGATATTTCTAAACATTTTTAAGCTAATTGTGAATGTTTGCCTAGATGTAATGAGGCATTGTAGGTCTGTAGCAAGCTCCTTGTTATTGTTTTATTTTCTGCTGGATTTAGTTTATTTTTCTTTCTCATTTCCATGGCTATTCAAGGAAGAACAAGTCAACAGTATGTCAAAAATAAAGAAAAATGAACTCTTCATCAGAGGAACAAAAACGATGCTTTTGCTTGGAGTTGGCCTTAGAATTTAGGGCTGGGGACATAGCTCAGTGCTAGGGAGCCCTTGCCTAGAATTTACATGCTCTGTGAAAGAATTGGTACTAGGTCTTTATCTGCAAGTCACCAAGTAAGGATACTAATTAGAGCCGTAATTGCCTATTTTATGATGGCTTTGGGAAATTATTATTAATGATACTACATTTACTTTTCAAGAACAATTTCATATTAATCGCATAGAGACGTGCTTTTTTTTTATAACTCAACTGATAACTGATTACAATGCCCATCTTTTTAATTGCAAATTAAGTACCTGCATATGTTGGAGAACTTTTCATTATAACATGCCCAGAAAGAAGTGATTTGATGTGGTGGCAAAACCATTTATTTATTTAGTCTTGCTAGATTGTAAAACCAGAGGAGCAGATGTTCTATTCCTAGGTTCTCAGTGGGGGAAAAAGCTCTCCAGGGAAGACGGTGGCAGAATCTTTGCCCAGGTGAACAAATGAGACGAGGTGAAGTGTGTACCCGAGACGTGCTCTGGGTCCATTTCCTGTTAATTTGGTGACATCTCAGTTGGTGTCTGGCTTTCTTTTTTTTTTTTTTTAACCATTTGATTGGTATGTATAAGTACAAAATTTAAGGTTTACAATGAACTTGAGCATCTGGTGCACATATGTATCTTGTCAAGGTGACAAGGGCTTTCCCATTCTCCTTTTGTCCCTCCCCCTACTTAGCCTTGCCTCCCCGCCCTATCCCCCTGGTTCACTTTGTTTTTCATTTTAAGTTCCAAGAGATAGCTGTGCTCTGGGTCTCTCATATCAGAGAGACCATTCAGTGTTCCACCTTCTGCTTCTGACTCACTTCACTAAGCATGATGGTCTCAAGTTTCTTCCATTTGCCTGTAAAAGCCTCCACGCTGTTGGACTTTATAGATGCGTAGTATTCCATTGTGTATAAATGCCACAGTTTGTGTATCCACTGGTCTGTTGATGGGTATTTTGGTGACTT